>ONZP01000374.1:0-36293 GCA_900312805.1 Fusarium torulosum
CTTCCCCTCCCCCACCCCCCACCAAGAAAACCGGCGGCCCTCCGTTCACACAATCCAATGATGAGATACCTACAGTACCTTGCGCTTGCCTACTAACCAACCGCACCCGTGGGACGGAACCTAGGTACTCCTCTACCTACCGTACCTACTTACCTACCTACCCTTACCTATTCAATCCCAATCCATATCCAGATCCTGTCTTGTCTTGTCATGCCATGTATATATGTACTTGTACCCTCCCATCCCAGACGCTGAAATCGATTTCTTGTTGAATTCTCGCTTTTCCCTCCTCCTCTTCACTTTACAACCTTCCTCTTTCCTCCTCCCTCGATCTCACTTGATCGTCTTGTCCACGCGCGCCTTACGACACCTCCTACCCCTAGCACAACGATCGACACTTGACCGACCGAGCAGGAAGTAACCCTGATTCGAAACGAGTCTCGCAATCGAAACATACAATAGGTAAGCTTCTTTACCAAACCACACGATACCCCGGAGTTTCCCCCAAATCAGAGTATGGACTCTATATTGTTCCCCTGTTCATGCTGGGCAAGCAATGGACCGTTCGGTTCGACGTCTGGAGTTTGGCAGCGCAATGTTGGCAGCAGAGCAGACTATTAATTATTGGAGTACGATGGCGTCAAGGGCACCTCATCTTATGGGGCTCGTCTTATTTGGACCCCGCTGCTGAGGCGGCGGATGGGGACTGAAGGGAAAAGAGCCGGACTTTGCCTGCAGGCGGTGTCCAAGCCGCCAGGCCAGTGTTGTCCTGGTCTACAGGCACAGACATACCGAACTGGGCTCTGTATCTGGAGCTTCCAGCGCAGGACGGTCTCCCGTCAGTCTTGGACTCCAAGTCGTCACGGCCGCCGCTTTGCCCCTCACCAGTCACAGGCCTGAGTTTACAAGACAGCTTAGGGAGCGTTTCCGATCCAGCAGCGCTTGTCTACTCTAGTGCCTGCTTTTTTCTCTTCCCTTGTGAATCTGCCGAGCATTGGCTTTCTTGGGTGGCGATCTTAACATGTGCATTTGTTAACTGACCGACTTGAGTCTTTTTTTTGTTTTTTTTTTTTGTTTTTTTGGTTGCTATTGGCAGTCGCTAACATTTCAGTGATTGATAGCCAGACACGTCGCTCTCGCCTACTTTACCTACCCCGCCTATTCGCACTTGTCAACGACGCTTTAATACCATCAAGGGGGAAAAAAGACGGCCAAAGGCAAAACAACAACGAAACCTGACGATCAATCAATCAGTCAATCACTGTGGGACAAAAAGCATTCAGTGATTTAGGCCATCAAACGATTAAACCAAACACACGCTACTTGTCCAGTGCAAATCTCGCACGCTTTCTTCCCGGCCCCCCGCTCGATACGCTCTCATCGACATCGAAACCTGTATCGCTCTTTTTTACTGCTACCCCCAGTCACTGTCATCGTCTTTTGCTCGATCGTCGATTTCCCATTCACCTGACCCATTATCGGTCCATCCCATTCCCATTTCCATCCCCAGCAGCCCATCCAATCTAGCAGCTCAACTCAACTCAAACTCGTCTCAACCACTAGACTATTTTTCTGGTCTACTTTATCTCGCACCGCACGCCAGGACCACCGAACAGCCCCGACATTACGATCCTAGACGATTACGTCTGCGCCCCGCCCGCCCGCCATCATCTATACCTCATCTCGGTATTCTGTTCCTCGTTTTTGCAACTAGGAAACTCTTCACCTTTCATTCTTCCCCTCAACCCTCACCCTCACCCTCAAATCCCCCCGCTCAAACCATCACATCTTGACCATGGCCGAATTCGTACGCGCCCAGATTTTCGGCACCACATTCGAGATCACCTCGAGGTGAGTTTACCATGCTTTTCGAAGCTCCTCGACCATCCCTCGATTGCAATACTGACTTATTTTGCGCACAGATACTCCGATCTCCAGCCTGTTGGTATGGGAGCTTTTGGTCTCGTTTGGTATGTCCGCACGACCGTTCCACCTATCTCTACGCATTGTGACTGACTTGGACCCTTCGCAACAGCTCTGCCCGGGATCAACTCACCAACCAAAATGTCGCCGTTAAGAAGATCATGAAGCCTTTCAGCACACCTGTGCTCGCCAAGCGCACATACCGTGAGCTCAAGCTACTCAAGCATCTAAGGCACGAAAACGTGAGCGCCAACCCCTCCATCCTCAGACCCCGCGCAGCCTGCTGTTGGACGCGTCCATCTATGGCATGCCTACAACGTTTCGCTCGACCTCGCCTCGACTTCGAGCAACAGTGAACTACTTGGTGCTAATTTGATTCTCCTATCAGGTTATTTCCCTCAGCGATATCTTTATTTCTCCCCTGGAAGATATGTACGTTACCCAGCTACGACGGGCTCTCTCTGCCCCTCCCTCGCCTCTTTCCCCCGCGTTCTTGCGCTGACTGCATCTCAGCTATTTCGTCACAGAGCTCCTCGGTACCGATCTTCATCGATTATTGACCTCGCGCCCTCTCGAGAAGCAGTTCATCCAGTACTTCTTGTACCAAATCATGGTATGCTCAATTATGCCTAGACAGGGGTGACCCTGCGTTTTGGGCCAATTTTGCTGACTCCTTTTCACTTGTAGCGTGGTCTCAAGTACGTGCACTCGGCCGGCGTTGTTCACCGTGATCTCAAGCCTAGCAACATTCTCGTCAACGAAAACTGCGATCTTAAGATTTGCGACTTTGGTCTTGCACGAATCCAGGACCCTCAGATGACCGGTTATGTCTCTACACGATACTACCGAGCCCCTGAGATTATGCTCACCTGGCAAAAATATGATATTGAGGTTGATATCTGGAGTGCTGGCTGCATCTTTGCTGAGATGCTCGAAGGCAAGCCTCTGTTCCCTGGAAAGGATCACGTCAACCAATTCTCCATCATCACTGAGCTTCTGGGCACTCCCCCTGATGATGTTATCAACACCATTGCTAGTGAGAACGTGAGTTATTAGACATCCACAATGTTCCGTTCCTGGACTCTTGATTCTAACTATGCATAGACTCTCCGGTTCGTCAAGTCGCTACCTAAGCGTGAGCGACAACCTCTTCGCAACAAGTTCAAGAATGCTGATGACTCGGGTATGTTGACCAATCGTTCCATTGGTCAATGGGGATTACAGCTAACAGGAACTACAGCTATTGACCTTCTCGAACGCATGCTTGTCTTTGACCCCAAGAAGCGAATAACTGCTACTGAGGCCCTTGCTCACGACTACCTTTCTCCCTACCACGATCCTACAGATGAGCCTGTGGCCGAGGAGAAGTTTGACTGGAGCTTCAACGACGCTGACCTGCCCGTTGATACATGGAAGATCATGATGTAAGTCAAGCGCGGGATCTAACGCATTGCACAAGCTAATCAAGATGATACAGGTACTCGGAAATACTTGACTACCATAATGTTGAGGCCGGTGTTACCAACATGGAGGAGCAGTTCAACGGACAATAGACGGAAGATGTGGTTAATAAAGGAGGAAAGATGCTACCAGTGCATACACACTCGAGGAATAAGCAGACCAAGCCACAGTGCCGATGATACCACGAAATTCAACGCATACGCCCATGATCCGTCCATCCTACCACATTAACACTATTTCGTGCCAACATGAACAAGGTGCAGAGAGAAGCAACAAGACATGAAGAAGGACGAATGGCGAGAAAACCGTCGCAAGAGAACTAGCATGTACATGCAGAGACACGAACGCACGTCCGGCGTTGGGGAGATACGGGAAAGAATTTTGGAATTGATTGACCAGGGCATGTTTTGAAACAGTTACCTCTGTGAGGCAAATGTTTTCTTGTCTTCTGGTAAAGGGGAGCTTCTTTTGGTTTTTATTACCTTATTCTACTATTGCTGCATGCTTGTTGTTGCCTTTCCCAACATATATGATTTCTTTATGTTCTCTTGGTTCAAGCAATGATGCAGCGGGGCATGAAAATACACGACGCACAAAGGCTTTTCTTTTTAAGTTACAAATGATTTCTACTGCTCATATAGCTGGGGCTTCCGGAGTACTTGACTAAACTATAGAGCTTGTGAATGAACTAGTTATGATCAGTCAGAGGCTGCATCGCTGCTTTGGAATGGCCATGATGACTTTGAGGTGGAAGCAAGACAATCCACTTCTCCAGGAAGTGTGTTTCGTGAAAACCAAAGAGGCTTCGAAATCAAGTTTAAATGATTTCTTCATTGCTCTTGAAGTGTTATTGAACATACGTTGCAACATCTGGTTCTTCTATATGTGACTGGCTTTCCATGCATTTTGTACTCACAACAGCACCCGCATCAGATATAACCATTCTGTGAACACATTCTTATATCATGCACTCTTTCTCGTTGACCGAGGAATTCAGTTAGAGCTCTGTGTCAAGGAAAGCCTGTAAATCGTCCATTTCACCACTGTGGTAGACCATGTCGTAAAATTGGCCTCGACTGTTGTACAAATCTCGTGGCGAGCCGTATCTAAAGAAGGGAATTATTAGCAGCCAATCTTGAGGATTTCAAGCTCGCGGAAGACTTACTCAAGTACACGTCCTGCACTCATAACCACGACTGTGTCATAATCAATGATTGTACGTAGACGATGTGCAATCGTTACTAGGGTGCGGTCTCCTCCAGCAGCCTCGAGCTCCCGTCGTAAAACAGTCTGAATGCCTCGGTCTGTCTCATAGTCCATGCTTGCTGTGGCTTCGTCAAGTAGCATCAGTTTGCTCTGGCGTATGAGTGCACGGCATAGTGAAAGAACTTGTCGTTGGCCGTGGGAGAAATTTTCGCCACGAGCATCAACGCTTGTCGTCAAATTCACAGTGTTATGCTCATCGTCAGGCGAATGCATGTCGTTGTCACTATCGTCAGAAACTTGAGGAGAGAACGAAGCAATGCCTTTGCAGTTGTCGAGAGCTTTGCCGAGAACCTCTTTAGAGACTCGACCACCAGGATCAAGATTCGATTCAACAGTGCCATTGAACAGCACAGCCTCTTGTGGAATGATCGTGAGGCTCTCACGGAGACGGTGCCGGGGAACTTTTGTGATGTCAACGCCATCGTACAAAATTTCGCCTGAAACGACATGTGTGAAGCGTAATAGGGAGAGAACCAGCTGAGAAGAATGATGGTGATTAGTGTTACTTTCTAGCTATCTAAGAAAGGCAACTGATGCTTACCGTACTCTTGCCCGACCCTGTGCGTCCCACTACAGCCACGCGTGCGCCAGCTTTGAACTTGAGGTTCACATCGGTGAGGATGTTGGGTCCATCAGGATCGTACCGAATAGTAACATTTCGAAACTCGATCTCGCCAGATTGAGGCCAGTTCTCGGGGATTATATCGGAGGGATCATCTGCGTATTCTCCCTCCTCTGGGTACGCTTTATCATCTTTCTCCTCGGATTCTAATTTGACGTATTCCTTTACTCGGTGGAACTAAAATCGGGATTAGCAGGAGTTCAGCAGATGGTAAAAGTTGTACTCACACTCTGCATCTCTACTTCCAGATCATTCATAGCTCGTACTAGTAATAGAATCGTTTGGCTGAGACCATTGGCGTTGGTAAGGGAGAAACCGACGAGCCCTGCAGCTACGACACCAGTCTGTGACACTGCAATTATGCCTGCCGATAGACTGACCAAAGCTGTCACAAAGTCCACACGCACAGCCACCCAACGGTTGGAGTTGAAGCCGGTCTCAGACGAAGCTGACCATGTGCGCAACCTGGCGGCCAGCTCTTCCCGGAACATCACTACCATACCACTCCTAGCCCGAATGACAGGAAGTCCTGCCAGTGTATCGGCAAACTGAGAAAAAACAGGCGACTGAGCAGAAGAGGTAAGCCTCTTGACAACAACGGCAGTCCTTGTGTATGCCTCGCCAATTAGAATACCGAACAAGCATGTGAATAGGGCCGGTATCATAAAGATCGGCATGATGCTACTGACAGCACCAATGCGGAAAAGCATCAAGAGAATTGTATCGATCATCATACGTAACATGGTGCTTATCGTTCCATCAAGAGACGCTATATCACTTGAAAAGCGGTTGGTGATGCGCCCAATCGGGATATGCTTAAACCACGAAAGGGAGACACGCATGATGGCGCGAATGAAATCGTTGTGTAGTCGCCTGGCAGCGTTCCAGGCCCCCCATTCAAACATTATGATGGCTAGAAAATAGCTTCCAATCTCTAAGAGTGTGAGCCCTGCAAATATTCCCATGTAATAAGGGATATCGACATGAGCCTGGTGGTTGTATGCCTCGACCCAGACGGAAAGCCATAGAGTACTTAAAAACGCGAATATGTTGGTAGCAAGCAAAAGGGCGAGACAAGTCACAACGAATACAGGGTGCCCGAAATAGTTCATGTACTGCAAGACTGTTGATACTGTTAGTCGCGTCTCGAAGTGTCAAGAGTTTGCTTACAGGTCAAGCGACCAACTTTTCCAGAAGCCTTCATCTCTTGGCTGACAACGTCTTTCGGGTACTTCTCTTCCAAGATTTTGTTCGCGTCATTCAAATCATCGCCATTAGGTTGTGTGTCCTGAGTTATAGCATTAGGTTCTTCACTTGCGTCATCATCTCCCCCTAGGACTTGAGCAATGGCAATTGGCTTGCGAATAACACCAATTTGGGGTTCTGCCAACTCGATCTGGCCCTTATCCAACACAACAGAAAGGTCTGCTTGCTCAGAAATCCAGGGAAGATTGGTTACAAGCACGGTTGTCCTCCCACTTAGAAGATCAGTGCAAAAGCAGTGTTTCCAGACGCCAGCAGCCGTTTTAGCATCAAGAGCAGCAAAGATGTCATCCAGCAACAACAGAGGTGCTTTGGAGTATAAAGCCCTTGCGAGAGCGACTCGAGCTTTTTGTCCTCCTGAGAGAGAAGTACCGTTTTCGCCTACCGTGGTCATATCCTTAGCCGGCAGTTCCTTAAAATCTTCCCATAGGCAGCATGCTTCGATAATTTGGTGGTAGCGCAGCTTCTCCATTGGACTACCAAAGACTATGTTGGCTTGAATGCTTTCGTTCTGGAGCCAGGCTGACTGGGAAGCGTATGCCACGTCTTTCGGCCTGGTCACAGTACCGCTCTCCAGGTAAGTTTCACCAAGTATAGACAATAGCAGGGTGGTTTTGCCGCTACCACTTAGGCCGCTAATGACGTTCAGGCCTCCTTGAGCGAAATCGAGAGTGATTTCGTTCAATTTGAATGTTGCTGCCTTCGTCTTTCGGAATGAAGCGCTGTCGATGCGAAGGGGTCCGACGGGGTAACGAGAAACAGGTACTGTATTCTCAAAGTATTTGTCGAGTCGGGTCACTGACACCATGGCGCTCGCGAAATTCCTGCCAAAGGCACTAGCTTGCATGATATTTCTGCGAACGTTCTTGACAAGGAAGATGGTAGTAAAAGCAGTTGCGGCATCGAGTCGGCGTTTCGAGAGGCCAACATGTAAGCCGAACATCACAAGAAGCGACAAGTAAGGAACAATCTGCATGACTTGGTTCAGTGAGGCTTGAATCATAGAGGTCCTCCAGAGTTCCTTTTGCTCAGCAGAACGTGCGCCGATGATTTTTTCTGTGATAGGCTCTTCCCATGCGAAGTACTTGATGGCACGGAGAGAAGCGAGATACTCTGTCACCAAAGACATGCGCGAATCTTGAGCCTCTCTAACCCGACGCTGTGAGTAAAACATCAACCGCCCAAGCCACACTGTAAGAGGGGTGGCCAGAAACAGAATGGCATTTCCTACCAAGGACGCCCATCCCATCATTCTGTACATGCCTATAAGGGATATAACAGTCCCGACGGGGGTACCGACAGTAGCTAGAACAATGTCTCTCGACCTGTAGATAGCATCTATATCAGAAGCCATAAGATTAGCCAGGCGTCCTGCCGATGTGCTCTTGGCGGCCGTCTGGCCATTCAGGTTACCAGACGTTTTGCCTCCCGACTGCAGCTCGAATGGATCTTCTTCCATTTCCATCGAATCTAGGGCAGTGCAATACAACTCTTGTGTCAAGGCAGATTTAATACGCACCACGAGTCTGGTGGAGGTAAAGACGTACTGCTGGAAGGCAATGGTGCGTGACAGCGGGCCGATAAACATCAGGAATAGCCAAAGCCATGGTTTATAGATGGCGCCACACGGGTCAGCAAGATACTCGAGCAGCTTAAACATGCCGTACGGGGCTATGTTTTCGACTGTATACGATGTGGCAACCCAGAATGTCATTAGGAGTAGCTCGTGCTTCTGAAATCGAAGGACAGTAAAAAGAGTCTTTTTCGAGATTGAGCGAGCCTCTTGAACACGGCGTAGAAGATACATTGGCTCATCGTACCATGCTATCTTTGGTATATCAGCCATGTCGAGTCTCCGCCTAATACCCTTCCAGATGACTGGTGTTAACCAGTTATAGGTGCAGTAGTAAGTGAACCAACTACAGGTCTCTTCAGGAGCTGGTTCATTCTGGTCATAGCCAGGAATATTAAGATCAATCTGCATTGGCGTCCACTCTCTCGGAGTGATAGCTGCAATGGCAGATGCAGCTGCGATAGCAATCATGCCTGCTGAGGTACTGGTATCGTGAGGACACTTGGTACCTGTCTGTATGCAAGGCAAGGTGTGACCAGCAATGAGGATAACCATGATAGCTGCGAGCACAAAGTTTATTTGATGCAACGCTACATGACGCCACTGGAGATGGTTGAATAGGCGCAGTAGACCGATGGTGAAGGTATATGCAACGGAAACGATGTTGATCCAATGTAGTTGATCTTGAGTGTAAGCAATCGTGATAAATACAACGGCAGTAAGCCTTGCCACCTGGGAGGAAAGTTCAAACGGCCAACGGATCTTGGCAGCTTTAGATCGATAACTAGACTCTTGTCGATGGATTCGGTTTAATTGATAAATGAGCCGAAGAAGTGACAATATGAGTACAACAGCCTGCGGTATTCCAGACTGAGCAATTTGTGACACATAATGGATCCAGGGAACTTGAGACAACGACATGGTGCTTTGATATACGCTGGAGGGTCAGTATTGGACAGAATAGCTAGTAATTGTGACTTTGAACCATACCTAGTCAAATAAGAAGACTGTGGTATCAAGACGGACTGATTTTTATCATAAGGAGAGAAATCGAACCCGCCAAAGCGGTGAATTGTGATGTCCATGATGTCGACATAGACATTAGTAAAAGCAAAGTCTCGGAAAAGAAGCGAGGCAAAAGCAGAAGCAAAGACACAGAAGCGATTTGTGCCCTCCAGAATACAGTGAATGATATTTCGTCGTTTGGCCCTCACCTCATCATCACGACCGGGATAAATGAATGTGAAAGAAGTACAGTAAGAAGTGAACTAGCAAGCACGTTATCAGTTGAAGTTGGGACGGAAGTCATGATCAATGAATGGCTGGGGGGCGATTAGGCAGGTGGAGCATCTCCCGTCCCCATCACAACTGCCCGAACATCGGGAGCGGAATATGGAACGTTGCAGGGCGCTCTAGCGCTGGACGTTAGCGGATTAGCTGCTTGGTGGGGCACACCTCCGACATTTTCAGTGGGTGACTGGCCTGAATGCCGGCCTCGTCAAACCGTCCGGCCCGTGGGGTGTCAACGTCTTGGGCTGAAAACAGGGGCATCCAAGGAGGTAACTGTTTGGTTATTTGGGATAGCGGCGACAGGCATTGAAACACATTCAGTGCCTAATCGATTGACCGCCTTAAGCCTCCCTAGGTAGTCTATGGGGTCTCACTGACCGGTTTTGGTTATCTTATTGCCCCCTCCGTTGTCTCATTGCCGCGGTGAACAGTGAGAACTGGGTATGGCTGCATTGGTGACCAATGTGACTACCTAGCATTGGCCGCGTTATCTCCTGGATGGTATACCAACTAAACGTGTCTCTACAGGTTGGATGCGGCTTTGTGCAACAACAACCGGGCATCTAACTGGATAGATCTCCGCGGCAGATGTTTCATTCCGCTGTTTTCTCTGTGGTACTGCTAAATTGGTCCTGTGATATAACACCGTTTGCTGCTACTTATTGTCTAATATGCCGGGAGACCCAAGGTCGCGGATCAAAAGCAAATACCGAAAATTTAACGGTGTACTTCCGGCTCGGCAAAACAAGCAACTTGACGGGACGTGGAAGGAGCCAACCTTTTATTTATCTTATTTTCAACACAGGCGCCAACGGTGAGGGAAGACTGCATTCCAAGTATTGCTGCAACAGAAGAGGCAATGAAGCCATAAGAAAAAGGCAGTCAACCGCACACCAGCATTAGTATATACCATGTTGAAAATACTTCAAATAGAATGAATACCTTATCTAGCAACACAGAACAGCAGTAAAATTGTCTGCCAGACGTCGTGATTAAAGCATAAAACCGAGTTAGCAAATGAATTATATAAACACACATAACACCAATCCCAGCAGAATCAACCTCGGGATTCCGAAAAACGTCCGGGTGTGCTGGCGCAATGGTAGCGCGTAGTCCTCCTAAGACTAAGGTTTAGGGTTCGAGTCCCTAGTACATCGATCGCGATCCTTTTTTATACCCGTATCAAACACGTCACGATGTTCGGCTTGGTGTTTTTATTTTTACGGTTGTCCGTGAGAGAACCGGGAATGACCGCAGGCGGCCGCTACTCAGACACGAAGCACCCTAGGTACTGCATCCAGTTGCGTCGACACTTATATATACTATATGAGTTGCACTCATAAACAAGCAGGTACGCAAGATCTTATAAACCGCTACGCCAATGTCACATCTCAGTTCCACTCTTAGGCTTTTGGCCTAAGCAAACGGCCGTGGCATAGTCCCCATCATGGCTAATCGACATCAGCGCACTTGTATCCTCCGCCTCTTCCTTGCCGCTCCTTATCCGCGCAATTGGCGGTCCACTGCCTAACGTTTCACCCCCAACAGGTCTTCTCTCAATCATCACATCATGAAATGTCAAGCGACGATGTGGATGTGCTTTTATGGCGGCCTCCTTCGCCGCGAACCTGCAGGTAGCTAGAATCAGCGGCCATGCCATGATATTCAGGAAATCGCGCACCTTCCTGCAACAAATGCAGCGCAACTCCACATGTCCGGATGCTTCGCCGCAAGTTGTTCGTGTGACTGGGGAGTTCCGACGCCGTCAGGCCTCTGCACTTTGTCGAGGATGCTTAGACGTGCATCCTTTCTTGCTAGCTCTTCGGAAGATAAAATTCTTTTCACAAAACGTGTACCTTGTGGACTACACAGAATGCGATATATGCGGGATATCTGACAGATATCGATCCCGATATTGAGAGGGAAAGGAAACGCCTGCAGGGGCTTCATCATAACTCTGTTGATGGACGTTGACATTGGTAGATGTATGTATAATTATGTGACAGCCCAAAGATCGTGGTTCATTCTCCGGAGCCGCTAGTGCCGGCAACTTATCGGTCACGCCCCACCTCTACGTCACCGAGCATCTATCTCAAGCATTATTCACAGAATAAAGCTTCTTAGCATATTGGCCAAATATTGTCAAAAGAGCCGCCGATTACTACCTGATAACTAGGCGATCAAGCAGCCTGCAACGAATGCATGTAGCAGGATCAACAGACGTCTCGATAAATCCTCAACGCCATATTCTCTCATTACTCCGCATTCGACATCGTTACCGAATGATGCAACATAGACCGGCTAAGAACATGGACACAAGACAAGCAACAGCCAAAATAACTCGAGTTGCAAACAATGTGATGTGGTGATGGGTGGATAGACCAAGCAACTAAAGACAACGCCGCTCCCCCAGCAATGGTCTTCGGAGACTTGAGAAGTTTTAGTTGTCAGCAAGGAGAGGAGCACGCTCATTGTCAGCAGGTGCGCTGCGCCAGTTGACCTCCCGACCCGTGGCGGCAGGGACTGCGACAACGACAGTGGCGACAAAAAGCAGAGACATGATGATGAAGGCAAAAATCCATTGGAAGGCAATCACCTGGTGGAGGAACTGGGAAACTCCAATTGCGGCAGCAAAGACGCTAAGCGAGAAGCCCATAGTGTAATCCTGTATTGTGTCAGTGTGTTGCGCCGCTTTGGTGGGGTAAGTTTACATACTTTGTAGATGATGATGAAGAAGAGTCCGTAAGCGAGAATGGACCAGATGAAGATATTTCCAAAGATACGAGGAACCAGATGATGAGGGTGGGGGACCATCAGAGCACCATTCCAGTAGATTGCAACAAAGGTCCAGGCCAGGGGTGCAGACACAACAGGCGTATGAATAAATCGAGGGTACGTGTTGTGGCGGAAGTAAAGCGAGGAGAGGTTGATGAAGTTGAGCACCAGGATAACTTCGGCCCAGTGAAAGTGCGAGCGGACAAAGAGCATGACAAATGCGAAATGGAAGAGGTTGTTGAAGATGAAGTGGCTTCCAACGCTGGCGGCAGCGTGAACGATGTCGGAGTTGCTCGAGAAGAGGTGGCCAATGTAACCAGCCTGGAGAATGAACAGGACAATCCTGGAGGTCATTAGTATACGAGAGAGTAATTGGCAAAAAGATGTACGCACCAGTAGATGGAGGTGATGATTGGGTTCAGAGTGAAAGCAGTGCGGTACATGTGGTTTTGCTCCCAGATCTTTCGGTTTCGCGTGTGGCCATCATCATCGGGACGGTGGAGGGTGTAATAAACAGTGACAACAAGGGACAGGATCCAGGTAATGAGGGTGAGGATCTTGTAGGTAAGGATTGTACCGTTGGAGTGAGAGTCCCTTTTCACGAAGGGATTGTCTATAGAGAGGGTCAGTTGCTATGGATGAGCTAAAGAGGGTAAAAGCAGGACATACATTGCTGCCAGTTCGCCATGATGAACTATTATATGACCCGAGGTCAAATCGAAGCTGTTGATCGATCAAACTACCTGGGACTAGGTGCGCAGTCGGAATAAAAGCAGAAGTGTGAGTGGGTGCTGAAGAAGTTGCGTCGTGTGGAAGAAGGAAGAAGGAAGAGTATCAAGTGGTGATGAGAAGTGTGGCATATGGGGAAGAGGGAAGTATTTAAAAGCATGAACTTATCGACACAGTGACCGAGGCTACCTACCTCAGGTACCCTCCTACTGAGCAGCAATCCAGTGCCTTAGCTACCTCTATGCGGGGAAGCAGGCTAGGGAAGGAGGGCTCGAGGAGCAAACAGCCACACTCAAGGATCTAATCCATGCCGTGGATGAATCAATGTCACACCACGCGCGATGTAAAGTTAAGTGCCTCCTATCAATATGCAATATGCCCTGCTTTTTGTCTTTAGTGTCTTAAGATACTGTCGACTGAGACATCCATTCAAGGGGCTGCTCATACATAACTTACTGGTTGCACAAGTTAGAATATCGGACGCTGCTTGGAGTAAGACCTACGTCAAAGGATTTGATCGACCTCTACGGCGGCATGGCTGCCTCTTCACAGCCTCAGACCACGCTTGGATCCATGGATCTCGCCTTGCCTTGTCTCGTCTTGTCGTGCTTGTTAAGTTGTTCCGCATCTTTGATGCTGCCTTGCTAGACCAGATGACCTCGCTAGGAAGGCGCTAAGTAATGGATCAACCAAAAAGACTACCGGGAATTAAATGCAAGTCGAGCTTTGATTGGTTTCGAGCCATTTGAAGCTGGAGACCATCACGATTCTGGGGCGTGATGGTGTGGTAGCAATGGAGAAGTACACGCTGCGACTGACTACGTAACTGTACGAGGGGAATGTTTCCACTGTGTTTGGTATCCGCTATAGACAGCTTCGGTTCTATCTTTGGACTGATGCGGTCCTGGTTTCCTTGCACGCATCGTAATTCTTATGTAGGTTTTCATCAACAGATCCCAAAAGACATGGGTCAAGGCCAAGTTACAAAACCGCTGCAGTGGATCTTATGCCCGGAGGTATGTCCTGTACATGGACAAGGGGCTGGCCTTCACTGCTAACTGCAGCATGCACGGGCATGCATTCGGGCTGACAGGGAAGACAGACAGATTTCTAGTTTGTGATTCGCCATGAAAGGGCACTCCACACAAATGACGACAACTTTGGCCTGAGCTCCTGCCTTTATTGAGCGGCTCACAGCGGGACAGCAGTACGTAGCGTATGGAGGAGGTACACTCGAATCCGCTAGGCTATACCCTCCCTACCTTAGTACTAACTACTCTGTAAACATAGACCAAAATCTGCGAACTCAGAAGGTATCGTGGTCAATCATCCATAGCACTTGGTGTCATAAATAATTTTTCAATCGGCGTCAGATGGCTATCTATTGCTATCAGGATAGAGCAGAGTGGCCTGACTGGGTAGAAGACAAACTGAACTGGCTGGGTAAGGTACCTAAGGTAGGCAGGGGCATTGCATTGTCCTCGTAGTAGCAACTGCTCTGGCTCATCGACATTCTTCCCATTCATTAGTTCATTAGTAGGTACTTCTCGAGCCACGGAGGTTACCTACCTTGCCTCATACTGTACCTGCCTTGGGTACCTAGGTAGGTAGGTAGGTAGGTAGGTAGACTTCTCAATGGCTTCCTTATCAATTCTTCCCCTTGATTGAATGTTTCCATCTACTAACTAACTTTCACCCAACAATAGATTGACACTTGCCCAATCTGGTTGTTGTCTCATGATAGATTCAAAGCAACCCTCCATATGCCCCCGTTCCTACCTTATCTGCGAGTCTCACGGCATGTATCATATCGTGTTTCAATGCACTACCATCGTCGCCAATCGAACGCCAATATTGACTGCCCCCA
The DNA here is from genome assembly GCA_900312805.1 of Fusarium torulosum. Taxonomy (NCBI): domain Eukaryota; kingdom Fungi; phylum Ascomycota; class Sordariomycetes; order Hypocreales; family Nectriaceae; genus Fusarium; species Fusarium torulosum. The sequence continues at coordinate 14,770 of ONZP01000374.1, forward strand.
TGCTCGTGATCCCACTTCTGGCTACGCAACACAATTGTGCCCATATCCTTTGGATACGTCACTGAGATACTCATCCAAGTGCAGTACTGGCAACGTTTATCCCCAGGTGGAGCATTTGGAGATGTCAGATCTCTGATGATGGAATCGGAACATTTGTCTCTCAGCCTTGAGACAAATCAATTGCTCAATAAAAGTCCTTCCAAAACCATGACTAAGTGGTCAGAATAGATGAGCTGCCAGCATTATGACAGCAGCATCTTCTCTTCAGTCCTGTGTTTGTTCCATTAGCTTCGGCAAAGACTGCACATTTCGGTCCTTAATTCGACCAGTGCGGCAACATAATGTATCGAATTGTCTGCATTCGCATTAAACATCGTATGTTGTTCTCGATCACTGCTCCCATTTCAAACCATCAGGCCGCTGAATTTTGCGTCTGTGGAAGGGCTGAATCACGGCCGGAATCTTCCTGATTGACAAAACAGCTTGTCACCAGCATCTTTCCACTTCTCGAAGCTCGCCTCCCGCCTTGCGCGTCTCCTCTCAACATAATCTGCGTGATAACGAGGAGACTGACACTCTCCCGACGTTTCCTTGAGATTTGCACTTAGGGTATGCTTATCGCTCCTGTAGCTGCTGCCCAGTTGCACAACGACAGAATAATTTGTTAGGTCATCGTCGACAAGACCCTTGTGTGCTTGCTCGCCGCTCGAATGGACGTTATAATTTGCCCAGTACGATTGACGGCTATCTCGAGAGTCGGCATTGACCTGTGTGGGCTCTTTCTTTTCTCGAGTATCGTACAGGCCGGCAACCTGGGAATCCTGAATCGGTTCGTACACATTGGGTATCCGTGGATATTCGCTGGGCTCCACCCATGAATTATAGAAATCGTCCGACATTATGTTATGATGATGATGATGATATGGTGCTAATGAAGTCTGCATAGTGTGTCGACGAAGGGATGGTAACGGATGCTGAAGGCGAAGTTGAGAGCCAAAGTCTTTAAAGCAATCAAAGACTAGAGGTCGACATGTTGAAGGGAAATCAGCCGTTCATGTAAATGCACACTCGCCCAAAGCTCACGCGGATCTTGCAATATCATGGCCAGATTGGGGGCGTGTCACGCCAATATGGACCAACTACAGGCCAGAGCCAAAAAAAAAAACAAAAAAAAACCCGTACCCGATTTCGTGATGATATGCCAGGGCGGGCCTCAAAAAGCGGCGGCTATCGGGTGCCCAGTTGGGTTGGGTGTCGTTGGGCTACGGGGCATTGCAATACAAACTCTTTCGCAATGGCTTTGTAATTTCCATCTTTTTCTCTGAGTAGTGGCTCGGCCGAGGCTATGCTGAATGTGCTTGTCACCTTGGCCTTTGCTAATAAGACATGACTACGAGATTGTCCGCCAACTTGGTTCGCTGGTCCAATGCATGCACAGCCATCGCCACAACCAATCAGAAAGAGATGGATATTCCTGCGATCTTGAAATTACAACTCGAGCAAATCACACTCAGCGCATCCACCCGAGCCTGGCAACAATATGTAAGACAGCGGCATTATCTGCCTTGTCCTTGTATAAATAAGGCGCCCCCCGAGGCAATCTAGGAATTACGACCATGCTTATCACGTTCAACTAAGAGTTGGAAAGTGCAAAATGCTGCCCATAAAAGAGACAGGGCGTCGCCATTAGTGGGAGACTCTCAGTTCTACCCAACACTCTGCAATTTGAAATCCATCCCACTCCAAGCCTTTTGCATACCAAGTAGGAACCATGGAGTTTAGAGAAAGGTCTTATTCGAGGGGAACAGACGACAAACACCCTAGACCTACAACACGCATGAACGATGAAACTTGGGATAAGTTCAAGACCCTGCTTTGTGGTCTATACAGGAATTATCCTTTAAGTATTGTTATGAACTTTATGGAAAAGGAATATGGTATTAGTCAAAGGTATGGCTGCCAAGTGTGATCCGCCAACCGCTCAGTGTTGGACTGACTCTTTGTACTTGAAAAGCAAGCGACAATATGGTTATCGTTTCGAGAAGTGGGGAGTAAGGAAGTATAATTCGGGCGACAGGAAGGCTCCTCTCATTTCTCTATCACCTACCGACATTCACGAGGGAATGAACTTTGCTGATATCGGAGCCGACTTCGATCGAGAACCTCGCTCCTTCAGCCAACACCCCTTGCTCGATCTTCCTGACACGGACGCTATAATGACCACCCCTGGGTCGGACAACATGGACTATGAGGCAACAGAACTTCTCATACAGTACCCGTGGACGACTGGATCAGCTGAAGAAGCAAACAAGCTTGCTGCAGACTTTTTAGCCGCTATGCTTGACGATAAGAATGCCTTCGCCTTGTACTCAAGACTCCATAACATCTTATGGAGCAACAGTCAGTCTTCCCCCAAAACCAGAGAATTCATTGCTATCTCCTGTGCCCGAGTTGCTGGTAAACCGGATAATGCTTGCAGCGCCAGGGAACTTCTTGAACGGGAGTGGCCCCAGACATCAGAGGCGGGCAGATCAGAGTCTCAATTTGTATTGTCTATGCTCAAAGCATATGTAGGCAGCCACCAAGAAGATTCCGATGAATCAACTTTCATCAACCAAGTCAACCACAATGTCAGGCAAGTCATCAGTGATGACCGATCTCTTCTGAGAATTCCACACAAATACTCCGCCATCGATCTTGTAACATTTTTCTTTCTGAATTACGGCTTTGAGATCTATGACAATGGCTTTGACAAGTCTAACCCTCCAGACGTCACGACAGAGCACCTCTTGAACGAATTCATCAAGAGACAGCCTTTCATGGAGACCCTTCGTCACGATTATCCATCCCCTCTACGTCGCTGTGTTGAGTGGTGTGAGGAGCAGCTCGGACTCAACCATCCTGTGGCTCTACAAGACACTCCAGTACAGCCCAGTCCCGACATGCGTTGCTGGTGGCACAATATTCGAATCTTCTGCACACTTTGGGGAGTCATGACACAGTTGGTACGGGCGAATCGCGCTCCTGACTGGTACATACAGTGCGAGTCAGCTTTTGGTATCCCTCCATCGGAACTTCTTGTAACCCTGTCCTGGATGATTCGTGCCGAGACGACTACTGCCGGCGACATCATCTCGGATGCCGACTTACTCGAGCATGCTGCTGATGGCGCCAGCAATCTCCTGGAGCTCGATGATTCCAAGCTCTGGATAACCTTTCTCGACAAATTCACGTGGATGAATGAGCTGGTCAGTCCAGGAGAGGACGAAAAGTCCTTTGAGACTCTCGTCCAAGACCAACTGCGCAAGTATGTCTCCGAGGTGCTCAGAATTCAGCTGCCATACCAAGCAGGCAACCAGCTCACGAGTGTCCCAGGCACGGACTTTTGTGATCTCACACAGCAAGGGCTAGGTGGCTTTGACATGCCATCCCAGATGGTTTTTTTTAGATAGCTGTTTTCCCATCTCATCTTATCAGGCGGATACTCCTTTTTACTCACTTTGTGCGCTTTGCTCTCCTTCTCCCCTTTCGTTGGACGTTGAAGCATGGGTCATATCCAAGGCATCAAAGCATAATAAAGCGAACTTGATTCTCATATTGAATGACAAAGTATACCAAGACACAGTCAACAGGTAAATAAACCCAGTCTATATGATGTAGGGGTATAGGCAACAATGATCCGCCACAGTATCGACAACTCCCGTACACACGCCATGCTGAATACCACATTCATGAATAAATAGAACCAACGGAAAGAACTTCAAGCCCTTTACAACACAGAAATGAATGCGAAAGCCTTAATACAATTGGTCAAAAAAAAAAAGCCACATCTCTTGTTTTTCCTTCCCTTTTTTCTTTTTCTTTTCTTTTCCACAACACAATTTTTGCGTTAACCTTTTTATACTTCCGTCACTAGCTGCTCTCCTTCGTCAAGAAGTTCGGTAACCTTACGCACGTTTCCAATGAGGCTTTGACCAAGACCGCGAAGGAGAAGTTTCTCGGCATTGGCAGGGAGACCGAGATACGTGGGCGGCTCACGCTCAGGCAGGTGATGAATCCAAGCGTTGAAGTCCTGGAAACTGGTACCAGAGGGCACAACAAGGCCACCGTCAGGTCCGTCAACGAGTTTGTGGTCAACTTCGTAAGCGGCGGGAGTCAGGAACGAAGTGACGAGTTGAGAGAGAAGTTTGAAATCCCCTTCATCGTCAATCTTACCACCATACGTTTCGGTTACCATGTAGCGAAGCATATCCCAAGGGATGTTCTGGGGAGCAATATTGGTTCTGTTTCCAGCCACGCCGTCAATCCAAGTATCGACGATGAAAGCAGAGCATTCGTACTATGATATGTTAGCCAAGGAGTCTGGTAGTGGTTCAAGATAGATCTACTTACATCGCTATCATTAAATTCCCAGAATCCCTTCCAGCCCAAATTGGGGGCGTACCTCAATCGCTCCTGCACAACAGCGTGTAAGAAGGACAACAGGAGGTAAATCCGTGTTCTCTCTACAGGGCTCTTGGTGGCTCGCGTGGAGAGGGAAGACATAGAGTCCTTCATGTTGGCTCTGACACCGGCAGGCTGCTCGTACATCAAGACACGAGAAGCTCGGAGCAAGTTGACTGGAATCTTGAGACTTGACTCCATGGATAGGAACAGGCGGAAGTCTTTGTGGGGATTGAGTGATTCCATGCGCTTCTCCAAGCTCTGCAGCCAAGTAGGAGCCAAGTGGACGTTCTTGACCAAGACCCATGAGCCTGTCTGGGCGGCGTTGCTGATCGCCTTGTCGGCGCTGGCGAGTCCTTCGTTGGATCCCATAGCAATGTTGGTACATTTGACGCGCATTCTCTCAACCAGGTTGTCCACCTTGTAGCTGGCATCGAAACCAGGGCTAGATACCAAAGAAATTGGCAGAGTGGCAGACACTTGGGTAACCGTCTCCTTCAGGTCCTCAACAACGTCGAAGATACCTGAGCCGAAGACTTGGTTGACGAAACGCTCTGCCGCAGGTACAAATCGGTCCATGCGGAAAAGCTTCACAAGCAAGAGGGACAGGAGTGCTTGGTCCATAGGTTCAATCTCGTCGTCCCATATTTGTGGTACAACATTCTCAGCCAGCTCTTCTGTGAAGAACTTATCCCAATCTTCCGCAGAGACGGCATCGACCTTCTCCTTGAGTACACCGATCTTCTTGGCCTGGGCAAAAGCGTCGTCTCTATCATTTGGATTCGATGAGAGATCTCTGCCTTGTATACGGTTGTCGAGGATGACATCGATCAAAGTCTTGTCCATCTTGTAGGGCGAGGCCTGTGCGAGGAGCATTCCGAGGGTGACACGATCCTTTTGGAGCAGACCCAAAGCTGTCCGCTTGAATGTATTGACGAAGAGATCTTTAACAATCACATCACGACGGATGTTGTGGTCGGTCTGACCAGCCAGGTTCTTGTTGCCATGGAGTACCGACTGGAATATGTCGAGGAAGTACTGGAGCGAAAACTGGTAGAAGTGGTTGAGGTAATGCAGTTGCTCAAGAACAGCAAAGACAGCACTGCAAGATCGCGCAATGATGCTGTACTGCTGTGTAATCTCCTCAACCTCCGCCATGACACCTTCAGTGTTACTCATCTTGCCAGAAATTTCAGCAGCCTCTGTCTTGAGAGTCTCGAGTGTCTCAATAACGTTGTCATCATCAAGAATGTTGCCACGAGACTCATTGAGGGCTTGAAGCAGCCGCTTCTCTAGTTGTCGCAGATGAACTTTGAACTCTCCCTGCAGCTTGATGAGGTTCGAGCGTCGTTCATCGACATCAGGACGCTCAGATTTGAGGACATCGTTGAGAGACTGTGTCTGCAGACTGCTCTGAGTAACAGTGAAATTGACAAAGGTGGTTCGACTGCAGATATCAGGAGCAAAGGTGGCCGATGGGTCACGGGTGGATAGGTAGATTTTGAAGGCTGGTGAGAAATCGATCTCCTGTTTGCCCAGTTGAATGAGAACACGACCACCGGTCTTCTGATATTCCTTGTTGAGAACGTGGTTGAGGATCGGATCCAAGTGTTCAGCGTCCTGGATGAGGATGGGGTTTCCGAATCGCAGAGAACTCTCGAGCTGCTTGGTGAAGGTGTCATCTAAGAAGCTCGTCACCGTTAGGCGGCGATCCTTACACTCTCTCTGCAGGAACTCCGTAACTCGTCCAGAGGGGTCGATGATGAGGGGGTAACGGTTGAAGCGCTTGAGAATAATCGCGTTCTCGGTGCACAAGTCATCGACTGGGAGAGTATTCTCTTGCCAGCTCAGACGTTCATCTGCAGTCGACAGATATTCAGTCACGGGGTTTGGCGACTTATAGTGAATACCAGAAAGGTGAAGCTGATGGAACCAATCGTCCATCATAGACTTTCGGAAAGTCTGGTCATAGAGACCGCTATAGGCCAAGAAGGCAGCAGCAACGAGAACATCTCCAACAAGAGTGCTGATTTGGATCTCAAAAGACTTACTGCCCTCTTCCCAACGAACTCGCTCCGAAGACAGGCTGTCAAGAAGGCGGACGCTGCGATCAACCTTGAACTGGACCTTGGACATCTCGGCCTTGATAGCTTGCGTCTCACTGATGAGCGCAGCATATTCGGTCTTGTAGGTGTTGATGCTGGCCTCCAGCTCCGCGATGTTGTTTTGCACGGCCTGGGCGTCAGCCTTCGTTTGAAGTGCTTGTTCCTCCAAGTTGTCCACCTCAATCTTGAGGGGACCAACACGGTCGAGGATGTCGAAGTAATTGACCTGAGCACAAACCCATTGGACCAGAGGACCACAAGCCTTCGAGGCACGGTTAACCTTCTCAAATGTGAATTCGGGATTGGACAAGAAATCGTTGCGCATCTTATTTCTCAGAGACTTGGTCATCTGTTTGCCGTTGTCGAACATCAGGATGCTGGCAATAAAGTCGTCTTTTCGTACAATACCTTGCACAGCCTTCCAGTCGTTGATCTTGTGGCCGAGCAGGGTACAGACAGCATCCATAGCAAGTCGGACACCCTGAGGTGGATTGCCCATGGACCTGACTTCGGTCAAGTGTTGACGCTTGATGTTGCTGACACTGGCCTTTGCTTCCTCAACCGCAGGTTCTGCCTTGGCGAGGTCCTCCAATACAACCTGCTTTCGTGTAGCCACCTCCACTTCCTGCTTATCCAAAGCAGCCTGTATCTCCAGCGAGGTACTCTTCCTCTGCTCTGCTTCACGCTGATCGGCCACCATGCGCTGCAGCTTCTCGTTCGCCTCCATATCCTTCTGCTCCAGCTGCTTTTTCTTCTCCGCCAGGCTCACTCGAAGGTCTCGGACCTTGTCGACGGTGTCCCTCAGTTTCTCCAGACCGACATTCAGATGACGTTGTTGCTCTTCAAGATCCTCTCGCTTCTCGTTGTAAAGCTTAACATATTGAGCAACGAAATCAAGGAAGTGACGAGGGGTCAAGAAAGTGACCTTGCCCTGCTGTTTGAGCAACTTCTCGTTGTATCGCTGTAGAGAGTAGTGAATGTAGACCATCGAGTTAACAACAGTCTCGCGATGCGATGGTGGTAGTTGCAAACCGCGATATGCCACAGGTACAGTATTGGGACATTCGAAATTACTTCTGTCCAGGTCGATAGAATGTGTCAGTTCGTGGCCAACCTGGAAGAGTGCCTGATCAGACCAGTCACCAAACCAATTGAGAACACAACGGTTGAACAAGGCGGGACTAGTTGCGGCCTTAGAAGAGAGGCCATCCTCAGGTGGGTTCATGGTGAAGACCACGTGCAGGTTCTTGACGATTTGCTGCGTGAACCACTTGTACAACTCTTCAGGGGAGTCAAGGTGCAAGTTTTGTCGTTGGGCACCCTCCTTACAAGCTGTCATGAGAGCAGCATACTCGTCACCCTCGAAAAGACCAGGGACCTCAGCGTTGGCGAGCAGTGTGTTCATTCTCTCGAGGAAGCCCGAATCCAACACGTTTGACTCGTCCATAATGAAGCAAATCTTCTCGCCCTTACAGCCACATCGTCGTAGAACATCTCGAAGATCGTCGTCAAAGTCCTCGGCAGAATACTTGCCATGTACCTTGATCTGGAAAACCTTGAGGCCGTTCATCCAGGCCACAAATCGTGACAGGGTGGTCTTGCCACTGCCACTGACACCAATCAAGATAAGATGACCCTGAGGTTGTCGGAAAACACGATCAATACGTAGCACATGCTCCAACACATCATTGAATAGAATGAGTGGGACATCAACCTCCTCCTCGCAGAAAGTCTTCAATCTGGCCTTGACGAAGTCTCTCAGCTGCTCACGGTCGACGGGGACGTAGTTCTTCGACAGCCAGTTTGAGAACAGGATGGGTCCTCCAAGTGCCTTCTCCTCATCGATATTGGGGAAATATTGAAGAGCAATGCGGCGCACAGCCTCGTCAGTCCACTGTCGCTCGTCTTCAGCAACGAGTCGATCCTGGAAAAGGCGCAGAGCTTCGTGGGCCCAGATTCGAATCAAACCCTCGATGGACAAAGCCTCCAGAGGTCGAATGGCCTCGTAAACACCACGAGCCCATCGCGTCAGCTCACGAGGACTGTACACGTAGTGGGGCTGGATCTTTGGCGTAAACCTCTGCTGGGATTCGAGGTAGAAACGAACCATGGCATGCGTAAGAGCCTCGGCGTATCCTCTAAGAGACGGGATGATTTTGAGAACAGCAGAGTTGAAGGTACCGTAAATCTGGTTAAGTGACAGCTCGCCAGGGTAGTCAACCATGATAAGAGGTGCATGTCGAAGGAACCGAGCACCCATTGGGGTACGTCCAGCATCAGTGGGAGGGTTACAAGCACCAACAAATTGGATGCGATCGAGTGTAACCCATGATTTGTCGGACGTTCGCCAGAAACCGTTATGCTCGACCATTTGGCGCAGGAACGAAATGGCACGCTGGGTTCCGTACTTGTCTGGTGCAGGCAGGTTGATCTCATCACAGAAAACAACAAGCCATCGACCAATTTGTGTTGGTGAGAGCATCACGCCGTTCAGGGTCTTCTTGTATTCACAGTACTGCTCGAATGTCTTGATGAGGAGATCGGGAGTTGTCGCGCTTGAGAAGTTCAGACCTACAACCTCCATGTTTGGCAGTTTGCGGAGTGCACTGAACAAAGTCATAGTTTTACCTGAACCGGGAGGACCACAAAGAAGGAGAGGCTTGTGCTCGGCGAGCCACGAGTAGAGAACATCTTCGTGGCGAACAGTATCCAGAGTAGGGATAACAACATCGGTCTGGGTGATGGAATGGGTGTTGACCTCCATGGTAGGCACCTGGTTCTGCCAGGGGGTCCACTCAGACTTGGGTAGAGTCACATCGAAATCGATAAGTGAGCTTGTGCCGTCAAGGGGAGGGGAGCCAAAGTTGGCCAAGGCGCAAAGTTCATCGCCGAATGTCTTTCTATCATTGAGAGGGCAGTCACCTGTGAGTGCCCAGACAAGTGCCAGTAAAAGCTTCTTCGAGATAAAAGACTCGATTTGTTCAGACTCCAGTGGGAAGTCAGAATGCTGTCCGTTGTACTCAATAGCATCCCGAACAGCTTTGTTGAGTAGTGAGAAGAGGGTCGTGAGCACGCGAGCGACCGTAAATTCCATAATGTGATTGTAAGCCTCGGCGCGCTTGAGAGCGTTGAGAATGAAGTCCTCTTCGCTCAGGTAGATGCGAAGCAATGCGGCAAATTCGCCTTGAACAGCCAGCGTCTTGGCAGGGTTCTGGCCAGTAGCGACGCTGTCTTCGTCCAAGTCCTCGAAGGGAACGCTGCTGAGAGTCGACAGATAGTTCTCGACCAGCATATTGGGTGATACGGTATCCTCACTGAACCAAACCATACCACAACGACTGACAGTAGCGAGTGTGGCATACTTAAGCGTCTCGACTTCGAACATGATTCGGACATTGGCTGGCAAGTTAAGACGTTCACCATTGGGAAGCGTGAGCAGCTTGTTGTCATCGAGTACACTGTTCAAGTTCTCAACCCATTCAGGATCAACATCACCGTCAAAGACGATCCAATGTCGCTTGGAGTCCTCGCCACGAAGGTTATCAACAATCTTACGGAGGATGCTGGTGAATAGACCATCGGTCCATTCACGAGTAGTTGAGTCGAGGTTTCCGTACAGGGCTTCCTTGGACATGACCTTCGAGTCGATCACATGCGAAACACCCTCAACACCTTCAACCTTCTGCATAGCATCAAGCAAAAGTCTCCAAGCCGCAGATTTACCAGAGCCAGAGTTACCAACCATCATGACACCATGATGGATCTTCTGAATCTGGTACAGCTGCAGAACCTTGGTCATCCAGAGTTCGTTTACCACAAGATGACGCTCAGCAGCCAGGGTCCGGATCGCATCCTCCAGTGCCTCAAGGTTGGCGGGGACATATTGCACGCCGGGGAAGCAGTCGGTTTCGATGGTCATCATAATATCGACGTCGGACTTGATCAGCTTGGGTGCAATTGTTTCTCGGATACTTTGCACAATAATCTCAGGCTCCACAACATTTTCAGCGCCGAGACTACCCTCACCCAAGCGAGCACGCTTCAGACCACCAGAACTGACCAAGACACTCTTCAGGGCACGCAGGCCGAAATCGTAGTGAGCTTGCTTAGATAGCTTGCCGGAGCACTGGTCGAAGAAGGGAACTGTGTGCTTGGAGAGTTGCTTGGCTTGGTTGAAACCCTGAGAGTAAAGCATAACCTCAGCGATAAGCTCCTTGTCCGGCTTCGACATGGCCACGCTGCGGAAAAGCTTCTTCAAGTTGTCAGGCAGGTTGGAACGGCCGGCATAGCCAGGGTTCATAGTAATAAAAATGCCAGTGTCTTCGTTGACGTGAAGTTGACGACCGACCAACTCAATTTGCGACTGGTCATCCTCAACACCTTCCTTGAGACCCAGCTGGATGTTTTGAATTTGCTGCGAAACAGCGGACAAGATTCGCTCCTCCAGACGGTTGAACTCGTCGAAACAACCCCAAGCGCCAACCTGGCAGATACCGAGGAAGATACGACCCATGGCCTGGAAATCGAAAGTGTCGTCACAACAGAAGACAAGTGTAAACCTACCAAGCTGCACACCAAGTGCCTTGACTGACTCTGTCTTACCTGTACCAGCAGGTCCGTAAGGAGAACCACCAAGACGCTGGCACAAAGCTTGAGTGAGGGTGAGGAAACAGCGATCAGTAAGCGGGGTGCGAACAAGTCGTTCTGGAACTCCCAAATACTCAAAGCCATAGTTGAGTTTGGCATTCGCCATCTTGATGTAAAGGCGGTCCAGAAACTCACCCTCTGGGTTATAGATATAACGCATTTGCAACTGCCAAAGATAATGGCCTGTGGAATTGGCATTGACGTTGATAAGTTTCTCGATGGTGTCACGCTGGTGGACGCATTCGGTAATGAGCTGTTCGCACTTCTTCCTCAGAATGACCTCGAGTTCTCCAAGGACTGTGCCGGCAAGTACACGAAGGACCTCTACCTCGCGCTCAAAGAGCATCTTCAAAGTGTCACCACCAGCGGCAAGTGATTGGTCTACGGCTGTCGTCCAAGCAGCCTGGGTAGCGAGAACGACAATCTGACTGGGGTAGGCATTCATGAACGCGTTCAAGGCATCACGATCGATCGTCTCTGACTCAAAGATAGGGGTGTACTGGTCAACAGCCTCTGCGAGGAGCTCGGCAAGGGTTAACTTCATACCACCTTCCAAGAGAGCCAACCAGTCGTTGATCTTGGGTGTTTTCGCCAGAGAAATTTCCTTCTTCAGCCGAACAGCTTCGCCCTCCTTGGAAGTGAAGCCAGAAATGACGGTCTCATCGTCCATAATGAGACCCGATAGACCTGCAAACATTTTCTTGAAGTGCTTGGCAATACGCAGCGTGTCGTTGCTGTTGCCAATCATCTCGAGTAGATCTTCGTCGCCTACGAAGTAAAATCGTGGGAAGGAAACACGCTCCTTCTCTAGGTACTCACCCAGAGCCTTCTGGATCTTGTTAAGCATTTCGGCCAGTCGCTCCAACGACTTTTGCACGTTGGGTATGTTGAGAACTTCCAGAACATACGGGGTTTTGTTTGCCTTCTTCATGACAGCCAAGAACTCGCTGTTGATGTTCTGGAAACGTCCTGACTCGATAGGTAAGAGATGCTTGATATCAGCGTTACCAGTGAAAACACCCTCGAGGTAAACCCACTGACGCTGGACATCAATCCAAACATCGAAAAGCACATGGACGCGGTTAAGTTTGTCCTCCCAAGACGCTGCTTCTTCTTCAAACTCTTTGTAGTAAGGAGAGTGTTTCATAGCCTGAAGTGAGTTCAAGTTTTCACTACACTTTGCGAAGAGATCATCCCAACCGCGAATGAGGCGGATTTTGTTCTGATACCCAACCATCTCAAGAGCATAGTTTTGCCATGTCTCGCGGACTTGCTTCAAAAACTCCTCCAGGGCCATCTCACCTTGAGCTTGAGCGATGATGTCCTTCACGATGATTTCAGTGGCGACCAGATTGAGATCCCAAACATCACCAAGGGTCATAGAGCTAGGCGAAAATCGTTTCTGCGGCTTGATTTGTTTGTAGATCTTGACCCAATGGCGCTCGCGAATGGCATCAGACTTCAGGTCAGAGAGAATAGGATTGACCTTGAGGAAGCCGCGCAGAATGCCTTGAACGTGCTCAAAAGCAGCATATTGACGCATTCTGCTGGGCATATCCTTGGTACTCTTGATGAGATCATCAACCTTGGACCGAATCTTTCGTGGCTGAACAGCAGTCCAGAGAATATCCCGCGTCTCATTAAGGCTCGCCCAGATAGTGGAGAGATTTGACCAAACAGATTGGAAATCCCGAACCTCCTCAAGTGTGGACTCGAGAGAATTATCAAGACTGGCGGGGATATCCAATGCCTCCTTAGCCTTCACCACCATTTGGGCATCATCCTGCAATTTTGAGATGCGAGCTTCAAAGGATGTCAAGGTTGCAGAGGCGACATCAGGTTGAATGGTACCGGAGACTGGCTTCTCCTCGTTCCATTGGGCAGCGATTTCCGCGATTCGCTCACTGACTAGTTTATCTTCGGCAGTAATCTTGGCTCGTAGCGCATCACTCTGATCTTGGACAATCCTAGATTTCTTCTCGAGTATTTCCTTCAATGCCTCCCACTGACTGTCAATCTGCTCGATGTGAAGCCAATCATTAGGGAACTGGTATCGCTGTCTCACCAGCATCGACTGTCCCTGTCGGAACATGTCGATCTCAGGGGCCCATGTCTTGACGTTGCGCTTGCAGCTCTGGACAACGGTGATGAACTGGACAGCCTGTGCAGTCGATGAAGCGTCGGAGCTTTGGCTTTCGAGATGCTTACGTGCCTTCTCTATCTCCGCATTAATGTCACGCATACGGTTGCCAAGACGGCTAGCAAACTTCATTAGGATCTCATGCTGCCATTGATCATACTTTGCATTGACCTTGGTCTGTACTTGGTCATAATCAATGGTGAGATGACCGAACTCGCGGCTGACCTCCTGTGTATCAAATGTTGACCGATTTTTGCGGAGATCCTGAAGAAGCTGCAACCATCGGGGAAGAGGTTCACCAAGAGCATCGTAAACTTGCTCAGACTGAAGATCCCAAAGTGACTGGAATTGTAGCCATTTGTCAACATACGTGCTAATTTCCTGGAGCTTCTTTTCAACGGAGATATAAACGCGCTGTAACAGTCCGGCGCATTTAGTAGGAAGGTCGGTAAATCGAAGCTCATCGTTGGCGGTAGTGGTAAGGGTCATTTGATAACGAGTAGCCTTGATCTTGCGAAGATTGCAAACGATCCCAAGCCACTCATGAAGGTGGAGGAACCAGCTTGCACGAGCGAATTCCAGAGGGGGGTCAAGATAGATAACTTGGTTGCGCATGACCACTTCGAGGACAAGTCGCCTCATGGTTGGGCTTTCTGGTTTAGTCTCGTCGTTGTTTGTCTTTCTGCGCGTCTCCTCCTCGGGGGTTTCATCCTCAAAGGCATTGATCCAAGAGTGGACTGCACTTTGGAGGCGTGCGAGAAGGATGGATTGAATCTTGGCGTTCAGCTCGCGAACCCAGAAGTCCAGGTTTACATATTGTTCCAGATTTAGCTGGTCAACAGCCGATTGGATCGTATCCAAGCGGCTATGGAATGCAGCTTCATCGTAAGAGCAGGTACTGAGGTCCTTCAGTGCCTGTTCAACGGTGGTGTGGATGAAATTCAAAGAGACGGCTTTTTGCTGAAGAACCGACACAGCTGATGCGAACCCACGGATAAACATGCCATGCTTGCTTTCAGTATTCTTAGCCAGTCCAAAGTCGGCTCCTCCAGGTAACAAAGGCCGAGTTTGTCTGTTTTCAGAGTAGAATAATTCGTGCGAATTGATGAAAGACTCCCATCGAAGTGGCACACCCTCGCCGATCAGCCTATAAACTTCGTTCCGATATCCATTGAGAAGGACTGACTCCTCTCCCATCACTGAAATTTGGCGAAGGGTCTGAGAGAGAGTTCTTACACTCTCCATTAAACTGACAGCATAGGGGTAGACCCGCTTCGCATCCTTGGACACAGTGGTGACAGCATGGGGTACTGAATATGACTGCCACGTAAGATTGCGGGTTTCCTTGAACAGAGTGATAACTTGAGGATCGAAGTTGACAGCGAGTTCGAGAATACCACCAGCAGATCTTATACGAGCAATATCAAACAATTGTCCAGAGATAGAGATTTTGCGTCGTCCAACGTCGTTGAGCCAGGCGTCATAGATTCGGCTAGTATCAAGCTTCTGTTTGAAGAGCTCACTCTCCTCCTGAAGCTTGTGACCTTCAGCATGCAGAGTCCAGTCAGGACCAAGGACAGCCTCGACCTTTCGCATGTATCCGTCCAGCTGGAATTCGATCTGGCGCGCCCAGATAATAGCACCTGAGACAGGAGGAAGATCACGAAGCTGTGCCATAGCGTGGGTCTCTGAATGACCATATTGTTGCTTGAACCGCTCGTGCAGGCCATTGATCGCTTGCTTGACATGGTCCATCAACTGGTTTTGGTACTCCTGGATGGCGCCACGAATCTTTGGGCGCACGAAAAGGGCATTGAACTTGGAGAAGACTCGGAACATTTCGTTCGCGGTCTTGGCGGTAGCCAGTCGCTCTCGAAGTCTGCTGATGATAGAGTTTTCTACACGGGTCGTGCGCTCGTTGTAGAGGTTCTCGGCTCGTACCCATCGTTCCTTGCCCTGGTCCGTAACATCCAGAAGGTCAACATTCTGAAGAGCCTCCCAAGCCTGCTTGACCTCCTCAACTGCATCGACGTTGCCAATCTCTTCAACAATGATACCGTTAGATTCAGTAGTCTCGGTAACGCCAGGAATAGTTGCCTGAGGACCAAGAACAGTGACGATTGTGCGCTGAAGTTGCTCATGGTTGTCGCGGAAGGTGCTGACATATTTGATTCTCGCTTCAAGTTCGGAGTGCTTCTTGACGATCTTGATGGGGATAAACTTTTCGTTTCGGCGTCGAGTTACCTCGCGGGCTACATTAGTGAATTCCTTGACATTTTCCTCCCAGGTCTGGAAAATCTGATCACAAGTTTGCATGATGTTCTTGAATTGCTGGTAATCCAGATTAACCAGCTCGGTACCTGACAAAAGTCTATGAAGCACATCATCGAGATCAGCTGAGATTGCTTCAACAAGGGGAAGAGCCCGGCGAATAGGGTAAGGGCAGATTCTTAGCTTCTTGTTCAGGTGGCCAAAGATTTGCTGAACGGCCTCTTCAACCTTGGATAAAGAAGTAGCAGACAGCAACTCATCAAGAGGAAAATCGCGCATAAGCTGGTTGTACTTCTGCACCTTGTCCATAGCCTCCTTCAAGCCGGTATCCGCAGTGAAACTCACGGTGGCCTGGAAACGCTTGGCATGCTTAAGAATCTCCAACGTCAAGAGCACACCCTCGCTACGGAGCTGCCCTTCAATACCCTCCAGAGCTGACTCCATAGACAGCCAAAAGTTGACCTCCTGACTCGCAGTGCTAAACTCTTGGTTCGTGTTCGAAGAAGGGTCTTTGGTCAACTTGGTAATTCCTTGGATAGACTTGATCCAAGTGTTGACGTTTGCTTGCAATCGGTTGAGGAAAGTACTGTCTTGAAGGAGGTTCTGAGGGATTCCATCAATGGATGGTCGGTTGTTATGCGCTTCGGCTTCCTCAAGGACGTTCTGCACAATAGAGTGGAATGTAAGCGAGATCTCGGGAATATCGACGTTCTGCTGAAGATGCAACAAGCTTAGTTCCAAGTCGTTGAGTCGCTTTTTCGTCACAGGAATTCCCGTCTTCGCATCGACATCAGCTCGCCCCCTCGACCCATTGGTCAGTTGTTGGCTCTTGGTGTTGGCATCAAAGTATGGCACCAAAGCGAGGTGGACCTGGGAATGAAGGACCTCCCATGGGGAGAGTACCGACCCTTGCTCTCCAACTCCAGCGTTAAGAGATGCAGGACCGGGCAGATTAGTAATAAATATTTGAGATGTAAGAGGTCGACTCGGGTCTATAGGTTGGGGAGACTTGATGAGGACGAGAGAAGCGACGGTCGTTGGGGAGGATGAGATTTCGGTGGACAAGGTGTAGTTATACGAAGCGGGGGCTATGTCTATGTTAGCTAAACAACTATGCGCAATCTTGAGATCTAACGAACCGGTAGGGTCGGTCCCAGGCTCTACCGCGGAAGAGCTCGCAAAGTCCTTTTGGATATAGAGCACATTCTGGGTATCGCTCGCGAAACGAGTGCAGCGTGAAATAGTCTCGCTATAGCGAGACTTGTGCAGCAAGCTCCCCACCTGTTCGAGTTCATCGCGTGTAGCGCCGAGGGCTACCTGACAGACGGAAGCAAGATGTTCGATAACGCGTTCCGGTTCGATGGTAGGGAAAGGCGGAGCAGCCGTGACACCGTTGGCGGAAGCTCCAAGGCTCGGCGCGGCGGGCGAGGTGACCTCCATATTGGTTGGAGGAGTATCGAAAGAATAGAAGTATGACTAGTTTAGCAGCATCCAGTCATTTCCAAGTCGTCAGTTCGCTATGGTTAAGGGACGCAATCGAAGAGGATGAATGTGGCGGACGAGCGAGCTTCGGGTTGGGCGCGATAGCTTGGAGACAAGTCAGATATTAAAACAGCTTTAGCAAAATCGAAGAGATGAGCTCAAAGACTAAGGAGCGTGGGTTTAATGATCTAGCAAGATCGTTCAATAAAGTCGCGGAAATGATGTGAAGTATCCAGCGACAAGTCGGGGTTTGGTGGAATAAGGTGAAGTTGAACCATCCAGGAGTTGTTGACTTTCGATAAGGGCACCTCACACCTCAGCTTTCTTTGGTTCTGCCGAATTTACTGTACGCGACTAGACCCAGGGGCAGCCCCTGTCGCGACCGCTGATCGTTAATTGGACAAAATGGATGTGTCAGGAGCCTATTGGCGAGCCCTCCAAGAGTCCCGTCCACAATTGGATCCAAGCCACCTAAAACAATCGCCCACACAGTAGACACATCCGTTACAGTCAGTTTCTAGCCACTGCAGATTGATGGAGTGGGGCATCTAGCATGTCCACAGAACGACTCTTTACGACATTTAATTGGTCAAAAGGCTCCAAACAAGGGGCTCCCTCTTTCTCCCCACGCCGGGTCCTGCCAGCATGGCGCTCTCCCGCAGGGGCCCGGGCTGCATGTTCACACACCAAATGAGATGAAGTCCTTCAATAAGGGTCGGGTTGCACATGTATGATATGCCTGGGCTGCACTGCCTGATTTGGCAAAGAATGTTTGATGTCATAATCATCCTGCATGAGGCCAGTATAAAGGTTATCACAGATAGCCCGAGATAAATTCTACATTTATTCACATTGGACAAGCTGTAACGTTAAAACTAGCTATAAGGCGAGGAATGGTTACCGGTAAAAGATCATGATACCCCTATCGTAACCGAGTTAGAAGCCGGTATATGTAAGTGGATACGAATACCCAACAGTCAACTCTACACTTTGCGGGAGGGCTCTTAAACCTTCTCAATATTTGTAAGGCTACCGATGCGGTAAAGCTTAGGACTGACTTGTAATTTATGACTGAATTCAAGAAGTGAGTTATCAGTAACATACCCTCATTTTTAATGCCACCTACACCAGTTTGTCCATGCCCAGCCACGTGCCAGCCTGACATACATATATCACTATCCAGATTCAATATCAACTGCACGATCAAATAAACCCAATTATAGCATATGTTATCACCATATATATATATATATCGCTATAAATGTGCAAAGTGCATAAACTTCTGACGTGTAAAAACAAAGCTGAATCATTATCTTGAACCATGCTCCAAATTAACACATGCCGCCCAATCCCAACTTCAACCAAACAATTCCAAAGCCCAATCTCGTCAGCGAATACATACATGCCAAAAGGTTACCCATCAAACGCCTGTGTGATCCACGACTACCCAACAAGCTTATTTCCATGCAAGATAAAGACCAGCCAATACACCCAGTATAGGCAGAGGTTAGGCCTGAGGTTGGTTGGCCCCATTTGCATTGCTTCCTGCCAGTCGCTGTCGTTGGAACATAACTCGCTCGTTGCAGATGTCTATGAACTCTTCGAATTTCTTGATGGTGACATCTTTCTCTTCAAGCTTTGTCTTGAGCTCGCTGATCTCTTTATCTTTTTCTTCTTCCATTTTTTGCATATCTTCCCGGACCTTAGCAATTTCGCGCCTCAATTCGGCACGTATGCGATCTTCGGGTGACTGGTGAGGTTTGCTATATATAGCTGGCCTGTTCTCTGCCAGATCCGTGGCAACCTTTTGGGGGTTGCGATTGATAGCTGCACGAGCATTGTATATGTCGCGTGGCAGAAGGTGACAGTCCGGGTTTTCGGTCTGCAGTATCTGCAGCGTCTCCGAGACGCCAGCGCCTGCTCATTGCAGTTAGTATGGAATCGGTTCCTTTGGTCGATAAACTCACCATTTTCCTTGAGCTGCTTCACAGCGGCAACCATCTTACTATCAAGCTTACGTGCCGCCGGGTGATGCGACGGGCTCTCACTTGGCCCATGGTTATGCTGGAGATGAGAAGGATCCGGGCGGTATCGAATCGTCCACTGTGTACGCTGCTCTATAGCAAAGAACCCAAATGGGCAGTCACACTTTCGTGAAGAAGTCTTTCGCTTTCGACACTCGGGGCTTACACGACTGGGTGGCTTACCAGCACGATCGCAAACAAAGAGCACCTTCTTTAATCCAGGTACCGTCTTCTTCGAGCGTCCGATGACAATAGCATAACCGACAGACGTACAGTATCGAAGAACGGCCTTCTGGACTGCCTCGAGAGTGGGATAGCTTCCTCCCTCCGGAGGTGGTGACATCATCTCTCCCAATGGTTGCGAGGGGATGTAGTTAGGATCTGCCAGCATCTTCATATCTAAACCCCCAGCCTCCTCACCATTTGCATGACTATCAACGTCCATCGATTCATCTCCGTTGGTATCTTGCTTCTGTTGCTGTGGCTGGGCCTGCGGTTGCTGGACTGGCTCTGCAGGAAGAGGCTGTTGTTTTTGCTGTTGTTGAGCCTGCTGCTGAGCCTGTTGTTGGACCTGCTGGGCCTGTTGGGCTTGCTGGGCCTGCTGGGCCTGTTGGGCTTGTTGGGCTTGCTGAGCTTGTTGAATTTGCTGCTGCTGGGCCTGTTGGTCGCGTTGCTGTTCTCGTTGTTGCTCACGTTGCTTCTGCTGCTTCTGTTGCCGGGGCGGTGGCGGCTGCTGGAGTGACTGGGCCCTCGGCTGTTCATGCTGCTGCGGGTGCTGAAGCTGCTGCTGCTCCTGTTGAGGGGTGCGAAGCTGTTGTTGTTGCTGAGAGTGCAGCTGCTGTTGTTGCTGATGCTGCTGTGGGTGAACTTGTTGGTGCGCCTGCTGTTGGTGATGCTGCTGTTGCTGTTGTTGCAGCTGCTGCTGTTGCTGCTGCTGTTGTTGCTGAAGCTGCTGCTGGTGTTGCTGCTGCTGAAGTTGCTGCTGCTGTTGCAAATGATGCTGCTGCTGCTGTTGTTGAAGCTGTTGCTGAAGCTGCTGGTGCGTCTGGGCCTGTTGCTGACTGGACTGCTGGGGCAGCGGAGGCGAGGGGGCCTGGGATTTTACCTGAACCTGGCCAAGCTTCGGCGTTGGCTGAGCTTGTTGGGACTGGGGCCGCTGCTGAGGGGACTGCTGAGCATGGTGCTGGTGGAGAGTTTGTCGAGGCTGATTCAGAGGATGGGAAGCATGAGTCAGGTGCTGAGGGTGCATCTGTTGTTGCTGCTGGGGATGGTGTAGCTGATTAGGCATAACCTGTCCCAATGTAGGAAATATCATCTGAGAGCGTGATTGTGGTACACCCCGCGTGCTAGACACGTCGAGCGGACTAGGCACCGCATTAGACATGTGCGAGGTGGAAGAACGCGACGAGCCATTGGAAAGACTACCATTCACGTGCGTCGGGTTTGAGAAGAGATGCTGAGGGTATCCAGTAGGCGGCTGCTGGGGCTGATATGCCTGTGTCTGATATGGAGACGCGGCATGAGGCGCGGGGGATTGTTTGCTCTGCTGGCCTGGGTGAGGAGGAGGATACGGGTTCCGGCGAATACTGGCCTGGGGGAAGTTAAGGCCAGTATGATTGTTGGATCCTGGACGCAGACTCGACATGTCGCCTGGTCAGGCCCGGCAGAAGGGCCGGTGTATAGACGCGGAGGTTTGAACGTGAGGAGTTGAGCCCAGAGACTATAAAGCCAATGGGTGCGATGGGTCTGTTGTTGTCGCGGTTCGATCGCGACAAGGGAGCAATGTAGGCAACGTGACGTGGCGTGACTCGAGGGGCCGAGTTGGGTCGAGTCGAGTGTGATCTTGATCTTGATGACGTGACTATCACGATGCTCTTGACGAGGTTGTCGTCGTCGTCGGCGTCCGTGGTTTCGCTCGTCCGGATGGTGTCGTGGCCCCGTTGCCGATGCCGAAGGCCGTGACGGTGGCCGGTGACGGTAACGGTGAGCGAAGCACGAACGATGCCGCCGTGACGTTGAATATCGCCGGGCGTGAGGTGCTGATGCGGAGCGGAGCGCGGTGGTGTGCGGTGCGGTGCGGTGCAGTGTAGTTCAGATTGCGGAGCGTGTGTATGAAGCAAACCCTGGGACCCAGGATCTTTGGGGGTGTCGATAATGAAGCTGGGTTGGGCTGGACTTTGGGGGAGGAGGAGGCGTGGAGTTGCGGGTTATGCAGAGGCGTGGACAAAATTATGGAGATGGAAAAAAATTCGGCCTGTGTCTGCCTGCTTGCCTGGCGTCAAGAAGGCTGGAAAGAAAGGCAACGGCGGGGGGGGTAAGAACAATGCGACTGGATGAGTAAAACATAAAACTGACAGGGGAGGGGCGAAGGGGAAAACAAGGACCCGGGGGAGAAATGGACGGACAGATGTG
>ONZP01000376.1:0-70849 GCA_900312805.1 Fusarium torulosum
GTATGAATTGTTGATGTTGATGTTGATATTTAACAATAAGGACACAAACCACCCACCTACTAAAATGAGACATATGTCGATATTATTCTTCTGTCAGAACGGGTGTTCACAATCGCAACACTTACTAATCAATACCAGTCATTGTCGTTTTGCAACAGGCTCGTTCTGTTAGATATCTAAACATTTACATACGGTAGTACTAGGAGTCTCGGGCTCAAATACAAATACGAATCCGATTTTTGGAAACTTGAAAGCGATGCTCATTCACGGCCCTGGTTTCCTTATTCGAACCATCCTCGGCCTTTCAAGCTTCGAATTGGCTTCGCCTTGTTGTGCATTGTCTCTCAGCACTGTTCAACCCCGCACTGGGGCTTCATACACGCACGCCTATCATATGTCGTCCACGCTTGCGAAGATTGAACACCTACTACTTTGGTACAGTTGCTAAGGAATTGAAGCTCGAGATGTAAAGTGTCGTCTTCAGGAGAGAAATAAACGTGATTGTATTATTGGTCAGTTGAATTGACCTCGGCGACATGCCTGCGTCATTGCTCGGCCTTGCTTGTGATTGACACGCTCAGCCTCGCTCTTGGAAAACTATCGAAACATCAGGTATAAAAGAGATGTGATTGGCAGCCTCTGTTAAGTAAAAACATCAATTACCTTGTCATATACAATTCCCCGAGTTTGGACAACCTCAGGTGACTTGTGGTGTATATATCTGAAGGAAAGAGCATCTGCACTTTGCATCCTTGGTAGCGTCATTTCGATCCACCAACAGCCCAGCTCAGCCCAGCCTTATCAACGCCTCAACGGCCCATCGTCTCAGCTCGCTTTTCCTAATTACAATATTCTTCTCCTCAGATCTACCTACACAGACACGCAAAGTATCTCATATTAATACTCAATTCACCACAAAAATGGCTGCCCCTGCTGAAAAGACCATCACCGACCTCAACGGTAAATGGGTTCTCGTATGTTTCACAACCCCCACCTCACACCTCATCATAAAGCGAGCCTTGAGACTGACATTGCCTCACAAATAGAACAAGAATCTGTCTGACAGCTCAGAGCCTATCCTCGCCCTCCAGGGCATTGGATACCTCACTCGCAAGGGAATCGGCATTGCTACAATCACCATCGATGTTAACCAATACAATGCCCCTCCCAAAGCACCCAACACTTCCACCGACGTCGTCACCCATATCGACATCACCCAGTCTGCCTCTGGCTTGACAAGTACCCAGGAGAACCGCTGTCTCGACTTCAACGACCGCGAGCACTCTGATTGGCTGTTCGGTAACGTCAAGGGTCGCTCTCGTTTCGTCACTCTTGACGAGGTCGAGGACGATTTTCTCAAGCAGGGCTGGCTGGTTGAGGGCGAAGGCAAATTCGTCCAGAGTATCGCTGAAAGCCTCGACAATGGCTGGGTTGCTACTCAGATCTGGGGTTTCGAGGAGGTCAAGGGCGAGAGGAGGTACGTGAGGCATGTGCTTGTGACCAAGGGCGATCAGAGAGTCACTGCCAAGCTCATCTACGACTACCAAGGCTAGAGATGGGGTTTCTCCGCTACTTAACCAATATGGACGAATGATTGATGACGCGGGTCTGTATGTCTGCCCGATGACCTTAACAATAGTTTGCTCATGAAACAAATATAATTGATTGACCGGTATGCGGTCATGCCCAAAATCGAGTGCTTATAGGCAGCAGTTGAGCTACGCCAGTTATGTCCATCAGGGTATATCATCCCCCGAATATTGCGCTATGTTGAAAGCAGCTTTCCAGCTTCAATGAGTCCACTATGATAGTCTTTATGATGCTCAGGCCATTATTACCCCAACGCCCATCCATGATGCTTAATCTCTTTGTCTTTCTCCCTTGCACTCCAAACGTATTCTCGCGAACTGTCTTCTTCGACGTAGTCTGCTCGGCCCTGCCGTCATAAAACAGCACGCTGTCAGTAATTCCCGCATCAGAAGGTGCCACCATCTACTCGGGTCTTCGCTTCACAAACTCCTCAAGGTCCTGCACCGTCGCAACGCCCAAGACAAACCTCCTCTTCTCATCGGTAATGACAGCAAACTCCTGCTTCCAGGGCCCGTCAGGAACTCCGCCGCGGAAGAAGCCTTCGAGTTCCTCGAGGGTGGTCTCCATGGTAATGACCTTGTAGGTGCGGCCCTTACGTTGGAATCGTGTCATGGCGGCCGAGAGCTGGTCGTCAGGCTTGACCTTGCCTGAGTCGAGCAGAGACTGCAGATGTGGGATAGAGAGGTAACCCAGAAGAGCGCGGGTTTCGGAGTCAGCAATCGTCAGGTGCGTGTAGTCACGCTCGAAGGCATGTAGGAGAGCGAGGGAGATGGAATCGGAGGGGTTGAGAGAGAGTGCGGCGGGAGGGTCGAGGTCCTCAACGGTAGCCTGAAGTGCGTTGGTCAGTATTAGATATTTGTTACCAACTCAAAGGCATATAGAGTTGCCTATAGAATGTACGCATGTAGACCGAAGAGCAAAGTGGTGTCATGAGCGATTCAAGACAAAAAAGACATACCCCACGATATCGAGAGGACCACTTCGTGACGACGGGCTGTGTCGTAGCCGATGTTGTAGCTGTAGCAGTAGCCATGATGTATGTGATGTGTATTCGAAAGAAGGTCGCTTTGTTTAACAAAAGAGTTGAGAGCTGATCGGTGTCCAAGTCCGGTATGTTTAAGTTGTCAGGAGTCAGAAGTGATCGCGGGGCAGGCCTCTTCAATAAGGTCCTAATTAATTAACGGGAGTCACGCAAAAGGCTCTTAGATGGTGGGGCAGGGGGGAAAAAATACTATTTAGCTCTTCTTACTAGCATCATGACATGGATCGTTTTACTAAAAATCGATGTCAACTGGTGTTTCATATTGCATTTTTCGGTATGGTAGATAGGGTGCTCATCGTCGTAAAACTACATCAGCAATTTTCTCAATTTGGTATATCATAGCGTATAACTCAAGACGTTCGATAGACAGATAGAAATGGACGTTTAGGATGACCGGGGTTACACACTACTTATTTTATCACACCGCGTATCTCGCGGTATGATGTCGAAATAAAACATACACCGGGTTTAGCAGCAACGAAACTACAGCTGTCTCCACTACGCATTGGGGATGACTGGATCGTCCCGCTGGGGAGCTTTTTAATTAGTGCCAAAGTGAAGATCGATCTAAGCGGGATATGTCCATATATTTCTTATGGAAGTATAATAGCTCAAGCTGTTCACAATAAATGACAAGGCGATATCCACCTCGCTTTATCAAAAACAAGCCAAGAGTCCAAGTAAGGGAACAGACTCAAACAGCAAGAACGATGGGCGTGTCATAAGTGTGATGTCACCGTCGGATCAACAGACTATGCCTGCCACGGAATTGGCATACGCCCACCACCTTCCTGTTAACTCCGTGAGATAAGGTAGGACCATATGTACGCTACACCTGACCTGCCTTCTCTTGATCAATCCTGGTTTTCTCCCCTCCATCATATCCTGCGACATTTCTTTCCTTACTCTTCCCACGGCGCAATACTTGCCTGTATCAAATCCCTCCCAGGGTTGGAGCTGTAACACATCAGGTAAGCAAGGTTCAAACAAAACAATCCGTTCCTCCCGTATCACATTGCATCGATAACCGGCTCAATCGGGCACATCATCTCCCCTCGTACATCTTGCAGTATTTCTCTCAGACCTACCCATTCCTCTATCGCTCTTATCACAACTCCACGAAGCACTTCACTTCAGTGAAAGCGGCCAATTGATTGGCCCCACTCTCGACTTACACGCACACTCACTAACAAGCTAGCAGAATAGCAACCTGCCCAGGATAGTTACGATGTCCCCGTTGCACCCATCCAAAGATGCTCTCCAGGGGAACTTCTACAGTCCTCTCCTGGTAAAGCCGCGCACGCCTTATCAAGCCCGCACTGAACTATTTCCCGCTCATTCCTCCGTTGTCGAAGATGCGAAGGGTAAGGCCAAACAGCTGAGCGCTGAGGCGACGGCTGAGTTCGAAAAGGCAAGCGCAAAAGCCCAGGCCAAAGCTGGACATATAGAGCTCTACTCGGGCAAATATTATGCTGCTTGTACTTTTGGTGGCTTGATGGCTTGTGTAAGTATCCTGTTGTGAGTTTGGATGAAAGAGAATCCTACGGCTCAGAACCAGCTGTCGATCGCGAAGTTCTACTAACCTCATTTAGGGCCTCACTCACGCTGCTGTGACTCCTTTGGATCTCGTAAAGACTCGCCGTCAAGTAGACTCTAAACTCTACACCAGCAATTTCCAGGCTTGGGGCAAGATCTACCGGGGAGAGGGCATCCGCGGTATCTTTACTGGATGGAGTCCTACCCTGTTCGGCTACTCTGCTCAGGGAGCCTTCAAGTACGGTTGGTATGAATACTTCAAAAAGACCTACTCCGATATGGCCGGCCCCGAAGCCGCGTACAAGTACAAGACTGGTTTATATCTTGCCGCATCTGCATCAGCTGAGTTTCTTGCCGATCTGGCGCTCTGCCCATTCGAAGCCGTCAAGGTCCGCATGCAAGGCTCTATCCCTAACCCCTACACTGGGACATTCCATGGCATTAGCACAATTACAGGAAAGGAGGGCGTCGCTGGTTTGTACAAAGGTCTGTATCCGCTCTGGGGTCGTCAAATCCCTTACACCATGATGAAATTTGCCTCATTCGAAACCATTGTCGAAATGATCTACGATCGTTTGCCCGGCCAAAAGAGCGATTACAGCAAGGCTGCCCAGACTGGTGTGTCCTTCACTGGTGGTTACATGGCTGGTATTCTTTGTGCTATCGTCTCTCATCCTGCCGACGTCATGGTTAGCAAGTTGAATTCGAACCGCCAACCCGGGGAAGCTTTTGGTAGCGCTATGGGCAGAATATACAAGGACATTGGTTTCGGTGGTCTTTGGAACGGTCTTCCTGTAAGAATTGTCATGATCGGTACCCTCACAGGACTCCAGTGGATGATCTATGTAAGTACTCCGGCATGATTTCCTTGGTGACAATACGCCTTCTGCGATACTATTTACTAATGCTGTTAACAGGACTACTTCAAGATTTTCATGGGACTCCCAACCACTGGCGGCGGTCCACCACCGGCCAAGAAGCAGGAATAGACCATGTCAGGAAGCCTCATGAAATTGCGTTGCTTTGTGCTCCGTGTAAATTATGTTGTGGTTTATCCAGAAATGTTTCGGGTTTGACTCAGGGGCTGTCTGTCTTTGATGAATGAGATGAAGTTAGTACTGCCAGATGAATGAAGCAAGCCATTTCCTATTGACACACTCGGGTCCCGAACTTGATCCCAATTGTTTCACGAGTAGCATAACGTCGGGACAGTCGGGTCTATGTGGAGCAGGCTATTTCTTCGCGTGGGACGGACGTCCAGGCTTACTGCCCTGAACCTGACTCTGATGATAATGTCTACACAGTCGTGTCACCGAGGGAAGCTCAAGTAAGTCCCACTGGTCATGTGAGGTTGATGACTAGATGTTAGTATTCGCCATCTTGCTCGTTCCTCATATGGGTGATATGGTAAGAACCTGGGAGCCCGCTGCCAGTAGTCCAGGAAGAGTAGCGCAATTGGGGGCAGCCACGACTTGGAGTTCCCATGCTGCTAGTAACAGATATGGTGCCTGATCTGGTTATATCACAAGCTGGATGCACGGCACAGACCGGCAGGGTTATGCTGACAACAGGGAGTGATATCCATAAATAACATGCTGACAAAAGTTGTTATAGTGACGGATGCCGACATTATCTTCGGTACCCAGCTTTCAGCATGGCAGAAGTATTACTGAACCTCAAGATACGACTTCCATATTCGACTCTAGTGAATAAATCCACCTTGTCTCGTAGCTATATCGCTGATTTATAATACCAGTATGTATAGTCAGCTGCATAGTATGTCAAGCATAATTGTGTTGTGTTTGTAGCCCACACGCTCTGGAAATACGCTGCACAAAACTGGCCGCACCTAATCAAACCAATGTCGTCATGGCACATGAGGCTGGGTGGGCACTGCGGGGAACACGGCAAGGACTTACGTGCGTCGATGCGCGGTGCGATAAGTTACGCAGCCAGTTGCGAACCGACAATACAGAGCGCTAGTACAACTGACATGTGTTCCAGAACACTGCTACATTGGGCCAAGATGGGGCTTTCAGGTAGCATCACCAACGGCAGCCAGGTTCCCCAACATCTCCTCTCAGTTCGAAGCCGTGGCAGAGTATGCGCCACCTCCTGCCGTGTCGAGAATTGGTATAAATGGAAGACCTCGAGGTTGATGTCTGGTTGTGATGTCATACAAGTCACTTGTCATACAGGCCTGAAAGCTGCCCAACAGCATACATGGACTCAACACACGTGAGGAGTCTGATATCCACATCAGCTAGGTTTTCCAGTGAGCACCGTGACGGATATGCAAGCGAAGCTGTAATAGACACCTGAATTAGATGGATGCGGTCGAAAGACTGCCCGTAGCCATTATCTTCAAGCCTACAATACATGGGCAGACACGAAAACATTAACGGACCGACTGGTTGACGATCAAGATGGGAGGAAAATGCAACTGATAGGATACCGTCACCACGGTTGGGAGCGGAGGGTCGAGTCATTGGTGATAGTTCCGTCGCGAGGTGGGTCGAATGATGCGCCGCATGGCAACCCCACACTCTAATACCTCGAATGAGGGGTTGGTTGAGTTGATTCCTTTGGCGAGCCTCGTGTTGAATTGTGTGCAAGTTGCAACACTGTACTGAGCAGAGAGCATGGGTATAAAAAAACGACGCTTGCTTCCTGGCAGCACGTTCGTTACGGTCATCACATAGCTGATTTATGTTGAAGTTCCTGAGGTGAGTGAGTATGAGTGGTGTTATCGAGGTCCAGAGTCTGTATTTGTCAGTCAGCTTCCATATCCGTTTATTTAACAATGCCAAGGAACAGGGGTTGAGGCAGGGGAGTGATTCCATTGCAACAGTCCCTCACTTTTTAGTAGGATGAATGACAGGATGGGAAGTACCTGTCGTCAGAAATCCGAATAAAGAGCACGTTACCGTACAGTAGGCAACGTCTTTCAGGCTGCAGAAAAGTAATTACCCGTTTCCACCAACAGGACAGCCGTGCCAACAGCCTAGACAGGATGTGTAGAACTGTAGATGCGGGATCGTGGTCTAGTCCAGCCCACCTCAGGAACCAGACAGCCATGGCGTCTAACTTGGAGGGTGGCCGTAGGTCATTTCAGTGGGATGAAGTGATGCATGTTGCTTTGGTCAGCACCATTGCGCAGTCTACAATATGCGTCCGACTTGGCGGTGGCTGGTCCGTCTCGGCGTCCACTTGCTGCAGAGATCTCGTAGTAGGTAGGGGACTAATTGCTCGGCTAAAAGAAATATCCAAGGAGAGGCACCAATCTCTCACCGCACATGTGCCCTTGATCTTGACTCTGGAGTCGATTTGAGCCAGGGGTTGGTGACCGATGCGTTGTGGCGCCTCTCATCTAGTAACAAGTGGAATTGGCCATTGACGATGTCATGCTAACTACCGAATTGACAAGTCTCGCTACTAGACTGTGGTTTATACAGTAAAGGTAGGTATAATTGTTCGCCGATTCTCGGTTAATAGCTGGGTTGTTCCGGAGCATCTCGAACCTCAGAACCGTTGGGGGGATGTTAGCGCAGGGTGTGTGCAATTGCTGTAAGCGCGTGAGGGACTTTTTCATAACTATCGCGTGTGTGGCTGTATAATAAGTAAGTACTTTGGATGTTCAGTGTTAAAACAAGTTGAATAACGATGAAGAGTTTTCTCTTCAACTTTTATGGTGGAAGGAGATTGCTTGTTGTTATTTGCTATAGGACCGTTGTAGTTACCTCACTTTATCTTTTGTATCGGACTTGCCGTCAACGTTTTCAAAGGTCACGATGCAGGCATGAGCCAAGGTAGGTGTTCCTCTAATGGAACCTTCCCCGCCAGTAAATTCTCTAGGCAAATCCACAATCTGATCTTGATCCTTCCTCTAGATGCATCGTACTTGACCCCGTCAACTAACCTTTTTTGAATACCTAGGTAGACCGTAAATACCTATGCTCCGCCGGTCTGTGATTTATACACTTTATATGTCTCTAACATGACGACCACAAGTGCTCAGTCGCTTCAAAGTGGTCAAGCCGATGCCTGTTCCAAACCCCATGTCGAGATGTACATTTTAGCCCTGGTTGCGTTTGGCTCTATTGCACCAGCCAATGGAGCCTAGGCATGGGACCACCGTCTGGCATCTATCAAGCAGCAACCTT
The DNA here is from genome assembly GCA_900312805.1 of Fusarium torulosum. Taxonomy (NCBI): domain Eukaryota; kingdom Fungi; phylum Ascomycota; class Sordariomycetes; order Hypocreales; family Nectriaceae; genus Fusarium; species Fusarium torulosum. Next base: position 8,332 of record ONZP01000376.1, read on the forward strand.
CCACACCACGTTCAGCTACGTTTCTGGCTGCATCTATGTGTGTATCGCATCCTAGGCCTCTTCTTAGCTATGATGCTGGCAATAAACATGTAGCATATGTGATGAAGGGCTTCTCATAGAGAACAAAGATAGCGCACTGCTGCAAAAGCCAACCATTAACCGCATGTCATGATGCAAAGTAACTCGCTACCTCATGATCTCACAGGGCGCAAGGACTCGAGTTACCGCGTGTGCCCCTAGCCTAGCGAGCTTTCATGGTTCTGGTTCTGGTTCTGGCTCTGGCTTTGGGGTGTTAGCCTCTCAGGGATCCACCAGATGCACCATCATGAGAACCTGGCAAGTTAGAGGGGGCCATTTGGGGGCTTCTAGGGTCTGGGCAAACTGGGGTCGCGCGAGCCTTTTTTCGTAGCTCGATGCAGGAGGGAAACGGTAGCATTTCCGGTTGTCGGGATATTAGTTGGAGACAACAACACTTGTAACATAACGTTGTTGAAGTAACTGTTGCGTTCAAGCAGAGACATGCCTTATCCGGGTTCCATTGGTTTGTTATCAAGTGTATTATCTAGAATGGTCACCGAACTGTGGAATCCCACAACGTATGCTGTATTCTTTTCATCATGCAGGGCTCTCGTCCCATGGTAGAAATCCTACAGGACGGGACCTACCTAACCTTACAGCACTGAGCACCTACCATGTTGGGGTCCGGTACGGTTCCATCCAACCACGAGGCCACTGGTCCCATCCTTCTTGTCCGTCTCGAGCTTACCTAGCTCGGGTCATTTCTCCTCCACTATTATACTATCTCCCCCAGACTCTCACTCAACCTCCCCGTCCCGTACAGGTAGGTAATCCCTCCCGCCGCCCTCAACTCTAGGTAACTTAGTACCTCGTTTTTGCACCTGTGGCCCTCTGTTCTTTCTACAGGCTCTAGCTGTTTTGTTTGTTCCTTCTGCTTCTGCAATTCTAGCGAACTGGCACTTCTCTTATACATTCAATCTCAAGCTGTCCTTGGAATCATATTTCCATCACCAAACCGGTTGTTCTTCCTTCTAGCCCACGCCCACAAGCAACGACTGCTTCCCGTCGCTTCGTCTCCGGTTCGGCTTTTAGATCAGTACAGTAGCTCCGTCCGGCGCTATCGTGTCCACGCCACACATCCGCGCCTCGCTTTCCCCAGAACAGCGCCAAGTTCCAACGCCGACAACCGTCTGCGACTGCGCCGGCATCAGCGCCATTCTTCGCTTGCTCACAACTCGGCTACTTTGAGATCGACTTGGCTTGCGATATACTCACAATCTACGCCTTGCGCGGTTCTTTCGTTGTCATCTAGCAATATAAAGCCATCCGCGCATGGTTCCTCGACCCAATTGCGACTGCATTCGCTGAGGTGCTGCTGCCGCGCAGCTGTTGCAGGTCGGCCGTTGACAACGAACGTCCCTCGATCGGCTCACCAATTCCGCGGTCTTTCTACCGAACCGCTACTACTGACAACATCACAACTTCGCCATGGCCGGCTTCTTCAACAAGATAAAGGGTTCTGGCACTGTATGTCTTGGACTTGTTCTCTGCCCGTTCTTACATTAGATTGCCCTAGCTGCATCACCTCTTTCGCTTCATAGTTGCGCTTAGATTGGTTTACATGACTGACAAAATGCCTCTCGTTTTCTGCTTCTAGGCCACGACCACCACGCCCAATAAACAAGATGCCATCGCAAAGAAGAAAGAGGAGCCTGTGCTCGACCTCACCCCGCTTGAGAAGATGCTCCAGAATGCAGGTCCGCTCCGAGATGACGGTGCCGATCGCTTCTTCGGTCTTGAGAATGTACGTCGAACCCTTTCACACCCGCCATATACCCTCCTACCTATCTTTGAACGCCAATACGATATTATTACGGGAAACTTGACTAATTCGATAACAGTTTGGGAATACATGGTACGGATCTCTCCAGATCACCTAGCCAAGCTATTATACTTATTGACCCTCTGCGTAGTTACTGCAATTCGATCGTCCAGGCTCTCTTCTATTCCGAGTCGTTTCGAAACAATGTCGTCAACTACCCTTCGATCTTGTCGTCAGAGACAAATGGCAGCCGACCAAAAGTTCCTATTACCATCAGACCCCCGCCTACAGACCCCGTAGAGACATTGCCCAAGCAAAAGGGCCTCAGCACATCTCAAGTTATCAAACAACGACAGAACATGAACCATCAATTACCTGGGCAGGTAGGGGTCCGACCCGAGGACAAACCTGATACACCCGAATATAAGAAGAAACAAGCCATGATCAAAGGACCTATTCTGGAGCTAGCACGAGAAAACGCGATTTCTCATGGTATGGATGAATGCACGTTCACCGGACTCAAGGATATCTTTCTGGCTTTGCTCGAAAGCAACACACACACAGGAGTGCTAAGCCCCCAACGATTTCTCGAGATATTTAAGCGCGACAACGAGATGTTTCGAAATTCAATGCACCAGGACGCGCATGAATTCTACGGCTTGGTTTTGAATGATGTCATAAATAGCGTTGAAAGCGCAGCTCGCCAGATGCAGTTGCAAGCACCTGCTGACGGTCTGGACGGACTGGCAACCTCAGTAGGACACGCTCTCGGATCGGCCATGGTGAATCATGCTGCAGGGGTGAATTCCCCAGCAACAGGATGGGTCCACGACATCTTTGAAGGTGTGCTCACATCGGAAACGAAGTGTCTGACTTGCGAAACTGCTTCTCAGCGCGACGAGACATTCCTTGACTTGTCTATCGATCTGGAGGAGCACTCGTCTGTGACATCTTGCCTGCGCAAGTTCTCGGCCGAGGAGATGCTTTGCGAGAGGAATAAATTTCACTGCGACCACTGTGGCGGTCTTCAAGAGGCTGAGAAGAGAATGAAGGTGAAACGATTACCCAAAATTCTAACACTTCACTTAAAGCGATTCAAGTACACCGAGGACTACAGCCGCTTGCAAAAGCTCTTCCACAGGGTTGTATATCCCTACCACCTGCGAATGTTTAACACAACCGATAATGCTGAAGATCCGGATCGATTGTATGAGCTGTATGCGGTTGTGGTCCATATTGGTGGTAATGCCTACCATGGTCACTACGTGTCCATCATTAAGGTCCCCGGTCGAGGATGGATTCTGTTCGATGACGAGATGGTCGAACCAGTCGATAAGAACTTTGTCCGCAACTTCTTTGGTGATAAGCCAGGAATGGCTACCGCATATGTGCTGTTTTATCAGGAAACGACGTTTGAAAAGGTGCGAGAAGAACAGGAGAAGGAAGGCATGGAAGAGGTGAAGCTTGCCAGTGAAGCGGCCAACTTGGCACAGGAGAACGGAGACAAGACAGACACATCACCACTCAGACGACAAGCAACACAGCCCATGTCACCTCTCTCACCCCTCTCACACCAGGAATCCATGGCGAATCTTGCACACGCGAGAACCGCCCCCGTTATGCCTTCAGCTCCTCAGCCGGATGCTTCGCCCCCAGCAGCAGCCGTGGCAAATGGATTGAATCGCATCAGCACACAGAAGGAAGAAGTTAAATCGAAAGAAGACAAGAAACGAGAGAAGAAAGAGCGCGAAGCTGCTGAAAAGGCAGAGAAACTTGCAGAAAAGGAACGCGAGAAACAAGCCAAACTTGACGAGAAGAAACGACGAGAAGACCAGTTCAAAGCGATACAGACACGTCGAAACGAAAATGATGAGCTTGCCAAGGTCCTCGAAGCCAGCAAGAAGTCGGCGGCACAAGAAGAGGAAGTGAGAAAGAAGGAGAACGGAACACCTCAGAGCAACGGAATTCTGGATCGGACCAAGCGGGGCAGCAAGTCAATGTCGAGGAAGAGTTTCTCACTCTTCCATAAAGACAAGACGGCTGGACAAGCTCTGGACACTCCCAATAGCGACTCGAGCGATAAGCACGAGAAGCTCAAAGATCGCCTCAGCTTCAGCCTAGGCCGCAAGAAGAGCACAAACCTGCTCTCATAATCTTAACACGCATACTTATAACATTCACATATTGGGAAGGGGAGAGGGGTGTTTTTGAAACTATTTTTTCCCGTCATTGTGGTCTCTTGGGTTTTGACGGACAGCAGGATGGATACCCATGCACTTTGAACGAAGCTGTCATTACCTGAAACAAAAGTACAAGAACGAGATGAAATATCTCTTAAGGGGAGCAGCTACTATTGACATATATTGGAGTGGTGTCCTATCCCATTCGGTCTCATGGAGACAAAGTCAGTCGTAGCATTGTGTCAGGTACAAGAGCACCTAATCACAAAGCACGAAATAGAAGATGGAATACTGGGGCAAAGGGCGAGCTCAGCAATCATTCCTGGAGTGAGCCTGCTTATTCAGGTCTGGACAGACGTCGTTGAGCACGATCTGCAACGTGGCAGTTGTATTATACATTCGTATTTGGAGGCCCAAGTTGGTTTGGGCGGGTGTAACTTCCAGGTCTTTGAGTAGACGCTGAATAAGATGAGACGCCTAAGAGCGAATCTGACCTGTCGAAATAGTCCGGCTCTCCTATGTAGCATCATTGTCTTCGGTATCATGGAGAGGCTACCTCCCTTACATCATGTTGTTCCATATCGTATTCACATCAAAGTAATAGAGCTCCCGCGCATGGCTTGCCAGGTCATATCATCAACTAAAACGCCAGCTCCAAGATTACCGGACTCCATTGATGCCGAGAAAAGTCTACCGTGTCCTCTTTCATAACCGCGCCGTGTGTGTATGTATGTGCATGTATGACACCCCTCGTTCAACCAAGTATGAGCTCGTAAAGGATGATGACAGAATTGACAAAGATAAGTGGCACTGCGGCATATGTTAGTGACCCCTGACGCATTATACAACGGCAGTCTTCGATCCAGATCGCACTGCCTAGACGGTGTCGTTTGACGTACTCCTCATAATGGTTCGAACGCTTGCGATGAGATTGATGATCTTGGCCTTGACGCTGGCATCAGGGCCTGCGCCGAACGCGGGGTCGTATGAAGCAGGAGAGAGGTTGACTGGAGGTTCAGCGGTTAGATATAATGCGCAGATGTATTTAGACTCGAACATTGGAGGGGGTTGTTCGTACTGCGCGCGAGGAAACGATCTTCGGAAAGGACAGCGACGGCGTTGATTAGGAGGATACAAACTAGGAGCGAATTAGTCAACTACATTCAAGGGAATAGAAGGAGGATATACGTACCATAAAGAAAACTTCCAAAGAACCACATTTTGGGCGACGGCGCTGGAGGTTGGAAAAGCAATCAATGGAGAAGGGGGAAGCTCGGCTGTAGAGAGTTGGCGATGATGTGTAACTATCTCAAGGGCCTACAGTAGGTTAGTAGGTAGTAGGTGGTACCTGGTTCAGGTACGTACTGTTCTTTCCACAGCTGCCATGGTGGCTTCAAACGGGCGTGAGAAGGAGAGCATGGGGAAGAGGAGGGGACGCTGCGGGGGATTTGTTAGGCCGATCCGAAGACCCCTAAAGAGGTAATAAGCTCTAGACAATTCATGTTACAAGAATAGAATCTGGCATAAATGATAATTATTGATCGAAGGATGTTGAATTGGAGATAGGGAGTTCCAGGTTATGCCATTTACTCATCCATTTTCATCTTATTAATATTTCCGACATTTTGGCCCTGCAACCAAGATTATCGACCTACACCAAGCTTGAAGCTATAACAAGTAGTAGCTCTCTCATTGAGAGCTCTCAATATCAGCCAAGATGAAGACCTCAGGTACATCATATTATTCCTTCAATATGCCCATTCACGTTACAAAAACTACCAATCTAACTACTCACAGAGATCCTCTCAACTTGTCTTCTCATCACAATCCCACTCACCCACCTCCTCGTCTCGCCTTACACCAAAGTCGAGGAATCCTTCAACATCCAGGCAGCCCACGACATTCTCATCTACGGAACGCCAACCTCAGACATTCATGAACGTCTCGCTCACGCCTACGATCACTTCACCTTCCCTGGAGCAGTGCCCCGGACATTCATCGGTGCTGTGCTCCTCGCAGGGCTGGGCCAGCCTATCATCGCTCTAGTTGGCTTCCAGCATGCGCAGCTCGTCGTGCGAGGCCTGCTTGGTGCAGCCAATATCGCTGCGCTACTAACATTCAGGTACTCTCTAAAAAGAGCTTATGGTACGGGTGTGTCGGCTTGGTGGGCGGTATTTATGGCAAGTCAGTTCCATATCAACTACTATCTCTCGCGGACATTGCCAAATATGTATGCCTTTGGTCTGAGTAAGTTATACAACCATGGACGAAAACTTAAAAGAGCATCTACTGATAAACGCAGCAACTCTCGCTTCGGCCTTTCTCCTCCCACAGCCATCACCTCAACTCTCATTCGTCCGCCAGAAGCAAGCAATTGCTCTCTTAGTTATCGCAGCAGCTGTATTCCGTTCTGAAGTCGCTGTTCTGCTCAGCACCACAGGGCTCTATCTGCTTGTCACCGGCCGTATCGCTCTGCGTCCCTTGATTCTCACCTTCCTCGGCTCTTTCGCCGCTTCACTTCTCCTCTCGGTGCCGATTGACTCGTACTTTTGGCAGAAGCCACTCTGGCCTGAGCTGTGGGGTTTCTACTTCAACGCTGTCCTTGGGTCTTCGTCAGAATGGGGCGTCTCCCCATGGCATTACTACTTCACCTCGGCGCTTCCCAAGCTGTTGCTCAACCCTCTTGTGCCCTTATTGAGTGTCTTTGCACTGACACGACCTGGCACTTCTCGAGCTGCGCAAGCCCTGTTGATCCCCAACCTACTTTTTGTTGCCATTTACTCAGCTCAACCTCATAAGGAGGCGCGATTCATATTTTATGTTGTTCCATCTCTTACTGCTGCTGCAGCGCTTGGCGCCAATTTCCTCTCCTCGCGCGCATCAAAATCTGTTATTTACCGCTATGTCTCCGCGATCATCGCCCTCTCCGTCCTCGTCAGCTTCGCAGGCAGCACTGTCATGCTTTTGTTCTCTTCTCTGAACTACCCAGGTGGCGATGCCCTTCAGCAACTCTACTACATAGCTCGTGACGATCCCAGTCCTGTCGTCGGCGTCCACGCTGATGTCTTGACTTGCATGACTGGACTTACGCTTTTTGGGCAGAATCCATCGGCTTACCCCATTGCCTTTGCTATAACCCCTGAGCCTGATTCCACAGCCCCTATTCTGGTCTTCGACAAGACGGAGAAGGGAGATCAACTGTACTGGCCCCGTTTCTGGGAGCGCTTCGACTATGCTCTAGCTGAAGACCCACGCAAAGTGTTGGGTGGGTGGCAGGTTGTGGGGGTAGTCACAGGCTATGATGGCCTTGAGATCCTCAAACCAGGCTCATCGGCTCCAAGTGACGGAACCGAAGAGGGAACAATTGGAGGCGAAAAGATCCTTGGACTGGGCGCTCGCGTCACGGCTCTGAGGAACTTGGTTAGGGGTTACACGGGCGGTTGGTGGGCAGGCCCTCGAATGTCGCCCCGAATTCGAATCTTGAGACGCGTTAGTTAAACAGGCACAACAAAACACCATATTTAACCACATTTCCATGACCGAGTAGCTACAAGGAAGTGGCTTATAATAACTGTATAAGCTAGTGTTCGAAGGCCTATCATGTCATAAAACAATGGATGCGTGCGTGCGTGCGTAGACTCCTCGAGGTCGTCCATTGCCCTCGAACAAAGAACCCATCATCCCAGAAAGAAAGAACTCCCGGCAGACAAAGCCGCCAGTTATCACCATTTCCTTAATTCTCCCAAAGTCAACGCCATGTACTTTATCTTCGACCTATTGTCTTTTCCTAGCCCAAGCACAAGCACACCCCATACACCTCCCATCAGAGTGTTTAGGGAATAGAGAGCAAACCTGTACCCAACCAGTACATAAAATTCCCATGAAAGAGTCTCAACGCGTCCTCCCGTCCTTTGTTCTCCATAGTAAAAAGCGTCCTATTCAACCTCCCCAGGTCGTATTCCTCATATCACGTGGATGATTATAACATATATAAGTGCTCCGTTTCGGTTCCAATGGCCCCAGTCATGTGAATCACAACTCCTGCTCTGTATCACTACCCTCTTCGGTGTCAGGGTCATCATCGTCGTCGTCGTCTTCGTCTTCTTCACTGCTTCCAGGGCTGGGCAGCTCGCCATATCTTTTCTTGTACCGTGCCAACTCGTTGGTCTGGGCCATGAACTGGTCCAGAATGTCAGACATTGGGCCTTTCAGATCTTCAAGTTCCTTGATAGTGCCACTGCCGATCGCAAGGTGACGCATCGCCAGGGTTGAGATGCAGGTCTAAGATGGTTAGTAAAGTTGCATCCAGAACACGGATCCTTCCAATTTCAAACTTACCTCTATCCTGCTCACTTGATGCTCTAGGAAGTTCAATAAGAATCGATCTGTGACCTCGCCTCCGCGTTGTTTGATCCTTTCAAGCAGCTCGGTCTCTGGTGGCTGCAGACTTGGAGCCTCATTTCCTTCTAAAGAGCTGCAAAGCATCTCGAGACGCAAACTCAGACGCCAAAGATTCCAGATGGCGTCAGGGTCGATACTGAGTTCAGCTCCAGGTGCAAGGACAGCTGGCTTGTCGCCTGTCTCCTCCTTCCTCTCGTGGATTTCAATGCGGCCAGCTAAAGCATGGGGGTATAGAGAGTACACAACTTCAGGGTTTTCCAGACCTTTCAGCTTCTTTTCGCCCATCTCCTTGACCTCAAAGCCCTGAGAGGTCAAGGATCTCAAATCTTTCCGGATGGCGCTGGCGTAGGTCTCATCGTCGAATGTGTCCTCAGAGCCAGAGGCATTGCCCCGGTCTGTATCTTGGTAACTCTCTAGGCACCGCTGGATCTCTGAGATGAAGTCGGTCGAGACCGTGATTTGTCCACCATCTGCCACGGCGGAGATTCGGGCCGCTTTGTTCACCATGGGTCCAAAATAGTCCATACGTCGCGTAACTGGATCCGTCTCGCTCACACAGTCGCCAAAGTGTATGCCCATTCGCACCGACAGCCCCTTAAAGATCAAGGTTTTGTCCTTGTCTTCCACGGGTTTGCACGATGGTGATTTCAATACTTCTTGCGGCCAATTAACGTCAAGAAGAGACATCTGAACAGCAAACGTCCACAAAAGTGCAGACGTGGCGGTGGGGAACGATACCATAAAAGCGTCCCCTTCAGTCTTCACTTCATAACCGCCGATGCGCCGCAGTTGCCGACGCATTACCTCGTTGTGAAGTTTGATAGCTGATCTCATGGCACTGGGATACATCTCCCAGAGATTTGTAGAGTTCTTGATATCGGTGAAGACGATCGATACGTTGCCCGTAGGTGCTGGGATCTCTGCTTCGAGCCTATTAAGCGACGAATCAAGAACAGGCATATCTTTGGCTCTTCGGCCCCTTCTAATATTGAGGACCTGAGCATCGTCGGGGACGCCACTTGGATACAGCGACATACTAGCACCGCGATGAAGCCGGCTTCGCTCCACTCGTCTTTTAAGATCGGCAACGCTAATCATCATGACCATAATCTTGCCGGACGCGCCATATGCAATAGCCAGATCGCGAAGCTTCTGCGCGGCGCGCATAAGATCTTGCCGCTCGGCCCTTGCAATATCTGTTACCAAACCAGGCGATAGGTACTCCCAGAGCTCGCCAGTGGCGATCATGATTATATCGTCTCCCTCTCGAATAGTCATGTTACTGATGTAAGGGGCCGCTTGTACAGCTGGCATCAATTCGACATATCCGAACGCGCGCGATACCTGCAGCAGATCATTCAGCCTTCCGTTGCGAGAGACCCATCCACCAGCTTCACGAATGCGTGATCGTTCGCTTGGCTCCGCAGGATCGTGCTTGCGAGTAAGCATTTTGTGACTACCATCAGTTTGAATAACCATCGCCTGTGCATCTCCAACGTTCGCAACATATAGCTCTGTGCTCTGAAGGTACACCACTGTTGCTACACCACCAGAATTGAGATCTTCCTTGGTAAGTATCACAGGCTGGCCGGAGCCCCTATGCGTCTTGAGCGGCCGTTCTTCCGAGTGCTGGATGGCGATAGTAACCAAGTCCTTGTTGAGCGCCAAGAACGAGCGCCGCAGCGCATCGACTGGTGTCTCGTTCGAGCGTGTTTTCAATGCTTTCAGCTCGAGGGTGAAGATGTGACCGAAGTTCTCGTGGAGATACTTGGCGATCTTTGATCCACCGCTAGACAAAGCCTGTCCATCAAAAAGACCCAATAGCATCTCCGTTTCTGATGAGTTAAATCGTGGCACCACTAGATCAACCGTTGACAAATGCTCATGCTTGCCCAAGGTATCAGCCATACCATAAGGCAGGTGGTTAGCAAGTGACCCAGACGTGCGAACACGTCTGTCCTCGCTTTGATCGGGGATACTTGGCTGAGTGAGAGTGACATCCATCAGACCCAGGATGCGCAAGTTGAGCAGACGACTGAAATCTGTATACTCCTCACGATTGACAGCGCCGGGCCCAAGCGGGCCTGAAGCTGTCTGCTTGATTTCCAGACGCTTGTTGCCAGACAAATTCAGATATCTCAGGTTTGGGTTGAGATTCCAGTTCCAGTCGTAGGGCACGTTGGAGATATTGTATTTCAAGTAGTTACTGCCACAGTCGAGAACAGCGAGGTTCCTGGCTCGGGAGATATCCGCTGGTAAGTTGGTAAACCTGTTGCCGTTGATGTAGAGGGCCTGAAGTAGACTGGACTCCTCCAAATCATCAGCAGGTAGCGATGTGAGTGCGTTTCCAGACAGATAGAGCTCGACAAGCTGGGGCCAGCTCTTGATCGATCTCTGGGGCATATCGCTAATCTCATCGTTGTAGGACAGGTTAAGCACTCGAAGTTCTGTAAGTAATGTGATCTCATCAAATACGTCATCATCAAGACGATTGTCGGCAAGATGAAGGTTTCGAAGTGATCCAGCAAATGTGTTGTTAAGTCTGGATGACATTCCAGAGTCTTTTCTCGTGTTGACAGATTGTGTAGGGGCAGACGGCGTAGCGGATCTTGACACAACTGATGTCTTGCGACCGCCCTTCCCATAAACAGACACAACGGAACTCTTACGATCTCCAAGATTCAGGGGAGAGGGCCCAACACTAAGGAGTGTGCTCGAGTTCTGGCTGGGTCTTCGATCCTCAGCTAGCTCTTCAGAACTTGCAGTTGCCGACAACGTTCCAAGGGGAGCAGCTCTGCCGTTGACTGGAGGAGGTGCTTGCTGAGACTCCTCTCCCGGTACTCGTGGTGCTCTAGAAGCCGGCTTCGGGAAGTGCTCCAAGACGTTTGAAGAGGCGTTAAAAGTCTCAAGTCGGTTTGCCCACCACAGCTCCATAGGTAGTTTGGAGATATTGTTTCCTCGAACATTAAGCACTCTCAATTCAGTGAGGCAGCCAATTTGAGCCGGCAATTCCCCAACTGAATTATTAGCGATACTGAAGTGCTCGAGCCTGCTCAAAGTGCCGATCTCCTGAGGCAAGGAAACGAAATAGTTCTTGTCTAGGATCAAATGCTCAAGATTTACCATGTTGGCGAATGACGAGTCGATACTGGCCAGTTGAGCGTTGGAAAGATTAAGGGTCTTCAGCGTAGGCACCGGGGCCACGATCTCAAATTTGTTAAGGGGATTCGAGTTCAATTTAAGTTGTCGAAGAGACTCAAACTGTCCAACAAAAGCAGAGACGCAATTGTGGTCGGCGGAGAGGATTTCGAGTCTCGGGAGTTCCGAGATGACATCGATACTTGAGATACCATTGTACTTGATGTCAAGTTCACGAAGACTGACAAGCTGTCCAAACGACGACGGGACAGCGTGGGTTAGTCTATTATTGGTTATGAGTAACTTTTCCAGGTTCTTCAAAGCGCCGATCTCTTGAGGAATCGTTGCAATGGCGTTAAAGCTCAGGTCAAGATCGACCAGACTTGGCAGGCTGCATAAGAATGTTGGAAACTTGTCGAGGAAGTTAGATGAAATGTTAAGCGAGCGAAGCGAGTGATATGCTCCAAAGTAAGAAGGCAAGTGCTTGAGCCGGTTGTTGGCTAGGTTCATCTTAAGCATGCCCGTGAGAGCGTTGAGTTCGGCATGTTCCAACTGCTCGAGCCTGTTGTTGGCAACATCCAGGAACGTCAGTTTATTTGCTCGACTCAAGCTGGGCGGCAGCTTCCTGGCTTCGTTGTTGTTAAACTTGATATCTCGAAGATGTTTGCAAGACTGTATAAAATCCCGAGGTACGTCAAGCGACAAGTTTCGCGAGAGATTGAGAGAGATAATCTCCATGGCCTTTGAGTATAGGGATATAGGTATTGTGACGAGGTTGCGACCAGAGAGGTCTACATAATTAAGCTTCTGAGCCCGGGCCAGGCCCATGTCGGTGGTCTTGGCGTGGAAATCACTTTCTCTTGCTGACAAAAACATGAATCGACAAAGGTAGCTGTTGTCTTCACGTCCGAGGTCCTCGATTCTGTCCTTCTCCTCATAACCGACTTGTTGCAGCAGTCGCTTCTGCATAAGCAAGGGCCGTTCAGGGGGTGTCAAAACCCGGATAAGATCATGCTTCTTAAGGATGATATGGTAGTTCTCTAGCCCGTCAACCACATACGTCTTCTTAATGACTTGTGAGATGACGTCGGTAACACTCGACTCTAGGGGCATCGAATGGGTGGAGAATGTGCCATCTGAACGAAAAATGCGAATACAATATGGTGAGCCCTTCTCCTCTGGTCGAGGTGGGCTGCCAATCTCGTCGAGCTCAGGGCCATTATAAGAATTATCTTCAGTATTGCGCCTTACTGCCCAACTGTCTGGAGCATCCCAGCGACCTTTTGGTGCTGTGGAAATAATGGAATCGTGGCGTTCAGGCTCGATGTTGCTGACGAAACTAGTATCCATAGGGGTGAGCGGAGGAGGTTTTGTCAGGATACCCTCCATGTCGTTCAAATTGGTGTCGAGATGGTACATGCCATTAGGATCGCTACGATCACGATCAGTCGGTCCAATTGCTTCCTCAACATAATCATGAGGTCGGTGAGGCCGTCCCTTCTTGGCAAACGGAAACTTGTTGTTAAAAGTGGCTCCGCGTTGCGCCGTGGCTGGTCGTGTATCAGGGACGTCACTGGTTTCGCCAGGCCCAAAAGTCCCTGAGAGAGGCAACGTGGAAGTTGATACATCACTGGGGCGATGAAGGTCGGGCTTAGAGGTCTTTGGCTGCAGAGATCTTGTCGAAGGGGGAAGATCGCGAAGTCGAGCAGCATCATCCTTGTCTTTGTGGTGCCTTCTAAGTCGTCCAAAAATTCCGCGCTTGCCGTGATGGTGGCCTGGTGAGGTTTGTCCATCCATCTGTGAAGACTTCGTGCCCCAAGTCATCCCTGCACTTCTAGTGCTAGGCGTCGGACTCTGTCCTCTAGATTTCGTTGAGTACATAGCGGTGGTGGTGCTACTACCCCCACGGTCGCGCGAGGACTGCATGCCAATGGCTGTGTCGTCTCTGCTCATTGTCGGCCGCAATGTCCTAGGGTCATCGTTGCTCTTGTGGTGTCGGTGGTGGCCAGGCATATGAACAATAGAATGACCAGACCTTGAGGACGAGGATGTCTTGGGGGGGATCTGTGAGGAGTTGTCGGCCGCATATCGCTCTCGATCAGGCCCGGTCATGATGTCTCGCACGGGAGCTTCGCCATATCGTGCGATGTCCTGTGGCAGTGGAGTTAGTGAGCCAGCGGCGCTGGCGAGAATGCTCTAAATGACAGTTGATAAATGAACTCGGCACTGGGAAAACAGATCAAGGGAGAAATTCGGAGAGGAATGTATGGATCGCGGACCAGACCGGCGGGGCATGGGGTAGTCGGGACAATGAGACAGATGAGTGGGATATACTTACACTATTATCTTGATACAGAAAAGGCACCACCTCTGGCGCAGGAACGGGTGTTCTTGGTCTTGAAGATGATGGTGAAGCATCGCGGGTGTAATCCGTGGCATTGGAATAGTTGCGATCCCTATGTGTGGGGCGGCTGTGACTGTAAGAGCGCCCACGCTGGTCCTTGCCGGCGAGCGAAGTGGGTAGGCTACCCTCGGAGCTATCGCGCCCAGGAAATTCCTCGCCAAAGAAGCCTTGAAGCTTGCGAAACCCACCACGGGTCATACTAGTCTTGCTGCCCTGACTGCTTGCAGTAAGGATACTGGCAGCCGATGGCCGTCTGCCATCAAAGTACGATGCGTCGGGAGCATCGTGCTGTGAGGGATGTGAAGGGTATTGATATTGTTGTTGTTGTTGTTGTTGTTGTTGTTGTTGTTGTTGTTGTTGTTGTTGTTGTTGCTGTTGCTGTTGCTGTTGCTGTTGCTGTTGCTGTTGCTGTTGCTGTTGCTGTTGCTGTTGCTGTTGGCGATTATGAGCCTGATGACCAGGAGAAAGCTGAGAGGCGAGAGATAGGTTGTCGGTCGAGTCATTAAAAAAGGTGGTCGGCATGTTGGAAGAGTTCGTATGGGAACCAGTCTGGTTCATCCAAGGCGCTATTTGAGGGCTCGCACCACCGGTGGGCGGAATTTGTTGGATTTGAGGGACTCGGGAGGTCTCGAGAACGGAGAGTTCACGTCGATAATTGGCAAGGTCGCTCATGCGACGGTCTTTAGATTGAGCATTGGCACCGGCGCGGGAGGTAAAGGTAAATGTGGTAGCAGTTGGTGAGACCTGAGGCTCATCCTTGAAGGGAGACCTGTAAGATGCGGGAAAGCGTTTAGTTGAATGGCGAAAGGTAAGATGAACGGCGACAGGGCAGGAGACGGCAGCGGGGGAACAGGAGGCGGGAGACGGCATGCTATCATAACTCACCACTGGTTGCTCAATGAAGCATTGCCATCGGTACCGAGAGCAGGAGGAAGGTATCGACGAGGCGTTGAGGAGACAGTCGAGGGATTGGTATTAGAGGTGGCAGCAAGGGAAGCTGTCGCAGCAGGAATGGGAACAGCGGCAGTGGATGATGGAGTAGGCGTTAGAGCATCTCGTGCCGGATTGGGAGTAGGCGAGTGAGCGGGAATGGGAGTGGAGATGGTTGAATCGGAAGCGGGAGCGGGAGTGGTGGAGGCAGTCGAGAAGGATGGCGATTGCGACTGCGATTGCGACTGAGACTGAGACTGCGATTGCGACCGAGACTGCGATGGCGACGGCGAGGGAGATGATGATGGCGATGAGGGTTTCACGGTGACAGCGGAGTAGACGCTCTCAGTGCTCGCT
The DNA here is from genome assembly GCA_900312805.1 of Fusarium torulosum. Classification (NCBI taxonomy): domain Eukaryota; kingdom Fungi; phylum Ascomycota; class Sordariomycetes; order Hypocreales; family Nectriaceae; genus Fusarium; species Fusarium torulosum. The sequence goes on from ONZP01000376.1 coordinate 23,582, forward strand.
GGTTTGATAGTGCCAGGGCTGTTGCTAGAGCTCGCGAGGGAGCTGATGCGACTGACGGGCTCATTCCTGGTCATTGTTGCCGAGGCGTGGATGGCGTTGATAGCAGGGCCCTAGCCTCTAGGCCATAGAGAATATGGATAGGGTCCGGATGAGGACAGGGCAGGCACGGGGCAGCTGAGCTGGAGCATACACGGTGGAGAGAGAGGCTGATAGAATCGGAGCGAGAGCTAGAACAAGACCAAGAACCCGGTCAATCAAGGTCAATCAACGACGGACGGGCTTCGGGGTGCAAATGGTGAGCGGCGGGGGGTGAAGGTCCAAGCTACGTAAGTAAGCAGGGAGTATAAGTTCCGTGTAGTAGTAAGAGTAGTAGTATCCGTAAGTATCCGTAGTTGGTAGCTTTATTAGACGAAATGGTGACAAAGTAAGATATGTAGGTAGGTAAGGTGTATAAAGATGACAGTGGAGAGTACGGGAGTAGGTAGGTAAGTAATCCTAGGTACCTACTAAGGTAAGGAAGGTATTAGGTAGAGTAGACCAGACCAAATAGGTAGTGTTTGCCCTCACGTCATGTCTGAGAATGTCTAGAAACAGAAGGCGTACGAGGAGGCTGAGCTGCAGTTCCAGTTCCTGAGTGTGTTCCTGCCTATGCCTATTCCTATTCCTGTTCCTGTTCCTGGCGATACACATGGAGAGAGAGAAATGTGGTCTTGAGGATAGTGTTGATGAATTAAAGTAGAATCCAAAAGAGAAGAAGCGGAATGGTCCGATCAAGGAGATGAGACGAGATGAGATGAGATGAGATGAGGTCGTATCCGTAGGACTATAGTGATTCCAAAATACAGTGCAATAATACCACTTGCTTGGTAGGCAGGAGGAATCAATGGTTGACGATGCTGGACTGCTTTGGCCATTGGCGCTTGGACTGGACCGGGGGGTTTCTAGATTCTAGAGGTGACCAGGGTCTGTCGATTGAAGAGGTTGGTTCTTAGCGTAAGGTAATTCGTGATTGGTTGGTGAGTTGATCAGTTGGCCTTGGGGGTTAATCCTCCTCCATCAATGAACGGCCCTAAAGTCGATGGCTCCAGCGCCTTTAGCTCTGAAGAGGCAAGCTACTAAACTAAGCGTCCCGCAGCAGCAAGGTACTGCCTGGTTACACCCGATCCAAGATTCAGGTGTACCTGAGTCCCCCGTTTTGTAATGTTTGACTGAGGTGCCCTAGGGGCATGCGTGAGTTGGTGGATAGTAGACTAGGTTCCATTGTTATTGTTGTTGTTTTTTAGTTGTAAAGACTGAGTATTTTTATGCTTTCCTGCAGCGTCTAACTTAGGTAGTTTCCAGCCTGAACTTGCTTTGCCTGTTGTTGCCTGTTAGCAGTTGACGAAAGCCTGATCAACAATTATACTGTCAGCGCAGTAATCCAAGAGTATGGTTTGAGGCATAGCTTGTCCAGTGAGTGACGGGTTATACACATTATGAGCTTTTTCAATTTCGCTCACTTGATCCGCCTTAGACATGCAATCAACCAAGGAACAAAACATGTTATTCTTTGTGCCTAGCAAACGATTGAACGAAAAGATCCTGGAGCCAACAGATGGCAACCATGTGCAAACAGGAGCCCAGGTTCCGGTCCTGTTCAGGGTTTTTCTTTGACTGGTGAATATTTGTTTCTGCTTTGGGGGGTTCCTTTGTTAGTAGACCTCGATGATGAGGGCTAAGCCAGGGTCTATGAGATAGTCTCTTTCAGCAGCCAGTTCTTTATTTGGCCTCCTAAACCCCTCTCATGTGTGACAACCCTGTATAACTTAATGACTCATTTGTAACGTTGAGTTCTGTGTGACTTGGGGCATTATATTCCATGCGTGTTGGGCAGTTGTTGAACCGGTGCGTGTATCTCCAGCGATGTTTACAGACACTGTATAATTAGCATCATAGCCTGTGGAATATATAGCCATTGTGCCTTGTGGCTGTGAAGTGGAATGCATTTGTACGTCTGACCCCTGGAGTAGATGATGCGCCATGGCCCAAACGAGCTTCACCATGTTATGGAAACGATCGATTGGCTTTAGAGAGCTTTGATATAAATTTAGTAGTAATATGAAACGGGTACGTAACGCTACTCCTCATGTACTCCATAAGATCTGTAACATTGACAGATGCTTCCCTTGTCAAACTCAATGCTCTCCTAGTCCACTCGGCGGCACATATCATCGGCTTTCGTTTATCTATTTGCGTGCAAGTATGCTCATGTGTATTATAGGCCATGTTAATAATTAACAATTAGTGTCCGTCTTGTGTTCCTCAAATGATTTGTGCGTTAACTTATCATACATCTTTTTATTGCCGGTTATCGCTAGATGGTTGCTGCAAGATCCGATGCATGGTTCCCGCTGCGACATATACAAACATAATTAAGACTTTGTTAGGCTTTGAACGTCTGCGTCAGTTGAACCTTATACAAAGGTGCTACCGGTTTGGACAATGGCTTTGTTAATTTGGACGGAGCACAACAGTAGCAGTTTGTCACAGATAGCAAAAGGAATCTGGTTTGTATCATCATTATCCAGTCCGTTTTACTTATACCACCTCTACTATCCCCATGATAATTAGTTAGTTGTATTTTGCAACGTTTCTAATGTGGTGAAATGCTGCCATGTACTCCGTATTGGTATCCGTAGTTTACGATACCGTAGTTTACGGTATAAATTCCACTTGCTTTTGCAGTGTGGATGTGTGTAGGGTATGTCCGGTGATATCAGCTCTGTTCGGTTGGTGCTTTGTTCATCTTCGGGGTCACAATTGATAGTCCAAGATATCTTAACTTTGTTAGCCTCCACGGTTCCTTGTTGTAGTTGGAACAGCCTGATAATAATAATAATAAAAACCAAGAACAAATCATGGTTTGAAACGTGGTATTGCAGATCTCATGCCATGCTTTAAATATCTCACTATTCTATCTAGCGAACAATTTACCCTGGAGAGGGGCACCAGTTTATCGATCCGCAGAATCTCTCCGGGAATTACTCCGTGATGTCTATTAAACAGCATGATAACGACCGCTATGGCTCTTCTCGCTGTCTAGCTATTATTGTTGTCTTACGAATAGCTGGCGAATACGCTGTGTAACAATCGCTGAAAAACCCCCCGCATCTGAACTGCAAATGTTGTGTTAGAGCCCTCAACATTGAACTCACGTCCAGTACAACAATCTGAACGCCACGTCCCGGTTTCAATACTACACCGGATATAACTGTTCAAATATCCGAAGAGCGCACGGCACTTTGACCAAAAGCGCCTCCATTGGTCGATCGTGAGTATCTGTCTGATCACGAGCAGCCATTCTCACGTGCAGATGGTGTTGGGAGGTGTATATAAGTGACTAACTACCTGCAGACGAGACTACGACAAGCGCCATCTGTACCAAGAATCAGAACAACTGACAGTAATCATGGGTAGTACAGAACACAACCCGAGGGCCTGGTGGAAAGAGAGCTCGGTATACCAAGTATACCCTGCATCTTACCAAGATTCTACAGGCTCTGGTGTTGGTGACCTAAAGGGCATCATTTCTCGAGTTGACTATCTCAAAGACCTGGGCGTCGATATTGTGTGGCTTTCGCCCATCTTCAAGAGCCCTCAGATTGATATGGTTTGTAACCCCTTTGAAATCAAAACTGCAGTATTGCAATGATATACTGACCAGAATCTCAGGGGTATGATATCAGCGACTATTACACCATCGACCCTCCATACGGTGATGTCTCAGATGTTGACGTCCTTAAGGACAAGCTTCACGAGAGAGGCATGAAACTTGTGCTTGATCTCGTAATGAACCATACAAGTGACCAGCATGAGTGGTTCAAGGAGTCTCGAAAGTCCAAGGACAACCCTTACCGTGACTGGTATATCTGGAAGCCTGCAAAGTACGATGCGGAAGGAAACAGACATCCTCCCAACAATTGGGATGCTCATTTCCAAGGTAAGCATACTCTTAACCCCCCCCCCCTGATCCGAGTACTGACGCTCATTTTCACGTAGGAAGTGCCTGGGAGTACGACGAAACCACAGATGAATACTACCTCTGTCTCTTCTGCAAGCAACAACCAGACCTCAACTGGGAGAACCCAGCTGTTAGAAAGCAGGTTCACGAGGTCATGCGCTTCTGGCTCGACCGAGGCGCCGATGGTTTCCGCATGGACGTCATCAACTTTGTCAGCAAGGATCAAGCATTCCCGGACTCAGACAAGACTGTGCTCCGTGGTCACGAGTACTACGCCTGCGGTCCCAGATGCCACGAGTTTCTCAAGGAGATTGGAAGTATTCTCCAGGAGTATGATGCTTTCAGCGTTGGTGAGATGCCTTGCGTTCACGATGAGCGTGAGTTGATCAAGGCGGTCCGCGGTGATCGTGGGGAACTTAGTATGATTTTCCACTTCGAGCTGTAAGTTGGCTTTTCCCCACCCGTCTTTGTCATTGGTGAACTGAGTATGACTTAGTATGGATCTCGATCATGGTATCAAAGGAAAGTTCACACCCAGAACCTGGGACCTCTCTGAGCTGAAAGCCACTACTCTCAAGTGGCAGAAGTTCATGTACGACAACGAGGGCTGGAACGCCCTGTACCTAGAAAACCACGACCAGCCACGAGCAATCAGTCGTTTCGCCTTCGATGACCCTGAGCACCGCGTTGCCAGCGGAAAGATGATTGCCATCTTCCTTGGGTTCCAGTCAGGCACACCCTTCATCTACCAAGGCCAAGAAATTGGCATGACCAATGTCCCCAACGACTGGGATCTGGAAGAGTACAAGGATCTTGACTGTCTTCGTCATTGGGAGTAAGTCAGAGAGTGACCCGACGACCAAAACCATACACTAACAGCTCCTGCAGTCTCCATAAGAATGATGGTATCACAGCTCGTGAATCCTACATGGTTGAATATCAGAAGAAGTCCCGCGACAACGCTCGCACTCCCATGCAGTGGGACGCAAGCCCCAACGCAGGCTTCACCAGAGCGGATGCCAAACCCTGGATGCGTGTTAACGACAATTACAAAGAGGTCAATGCAGCATCGCAGACCTCAGATCCCAATTCCGTGTACAGCTGCTACCGCAAAGTATTGCAGGAGCGCAAGGAACGTGTGGATGTTTTTGTATATGGCAATTTCCATCTTGTAGATGACTCTCACGAGAAGATCTTTGCTTACTCCCGACGAGCTGACAATGGGGAGAGTGCTCTCGTCGTATGCAACTTCACTACTGACACAGTTGCATGGACCCTACCCAGCAAGGCTCGAGAGGTACTGATCAGCTCAGAGGGGAGAACACTGGAGGATGTGAACAGCGCCGAAATCAAGTTAGCTCCCTGTGAGGCCTTTGCTGTCCTTCTCAAGTAAGACGAATTAGGTAAACAAAGGCCGTCTGATTTCCGTCATAAGGAACAGGGAAACACTGCAACAGATTAGCTACTGAATAAAACCAACATTCAAACACAATAGCGGGTCGGATCTTGGATACATGTAAACTTGTAAGCAAGACGAAGAAGTGCATTCTTATTACCCAGCGTGTGATGTCGGCTGAGTATCTATTCATACAAGATACATAAACCACTGCTTGTCCTGCTCTATTCTTGTAGATTTTCCCACAATGCCAACGCTCTAATCTTGTCGTCCCTTTAGTAATCGTTTGGTAACCTTGTCCTTCTCAATAATGTAAACATGGGCGCCCCAGCCGGAAAGGGCATCGCGGTCGACAGCGTTCAGCAAAGATTGGGAGATGGTCTCAAAGAGGGCATCAGGCTCCTATAAACATTTGTTAGCGCTTGTCTTTCCCTAATAGAATAACAGCCAATGTTCAATGGGCATAGCTGTCAGTCCAGTCAAAATAGTACGCACCAGATCAGGCTCCCAAAGACCCTCGCACATGCCAAAGAGCTGCTCTGAAGCAGTGCCAGAGACAATAAAGTCCTTAGCAAAGTCAATGCAGCCAATGCTGTCAAAGCCGCAGATAAAAGGCTGGCCAGTCTTGGGGTCGAGACCAGCAACAACAGGAGACACAAAGTAAGGTCCGAAACGCTTCTCGTAGAGAGATGAGGAGACGAGGTTGGCAAAGGTGCGAGGGGCGATGTCGCGCTCCTCACGCAGGCGGTACATGTTGACCTTGTAGCGGAAGAGATCGCTCACGGTGTTGACGTCGGTGGCCAGGCCGGTCAGACCCAGGAACACATCGCCGTACTGGAAGATCTTGGGGAAGTTGTTGGAGACTGTAAGGGCCTGGAGACCAAGACGAAGATCACATGCGATGGCAACACAGTCCTTTCCGACCATGGCGACACAGGCGCCGCCGTCTGCGAGGGAGGGGAGGTTAGCTTTGTATGAACATCGATACGACGGTGGGCGGATGAGACGAACTTATCGAGAATGGAGACGACTGTTTAAAGCATGATTGTTAGTTTTCTGAAATCGAAAGCGGTTGGCTGGTGCTGACGTACCATGATGACTTCTTAAAGATGGATAGGTAGTTGCGAGGTCGGGCAATCGACGTCAACCAGCGACCGTCTTATCGAGAACGCCAAAGACGACGTAAATAGATGAGCCGTTGTATTAAGCCACGAGTTTGGCTGGTGCTAATTCGAATCGTATAGTCGCGTCGTGGGGGTTGTTGAAGAGCAGTTGACGTGGAGCAGATGGAGTGCAAGATGGATGGTTGAAGCTCCCGTCACTGAGGCTGGAGCTACAGACGGTCCAGTGCAATGAGGTTGCTGCTAAGGTCCGTGGTACGTACAGGCGGGCTGCAAGGCAAACACGGTCTGGCGCGGCCGGGAAGAGAGGTAAGGTCCACGTTGACCGGGGCAGCCTTGAGTGAGAGCTGTGGCGTTTGAGGCTCAGTAGCTCGTCTTACCTAAGCTGGCAGTTACAATTTCATGAAGACGCAATGAATTAACATGGAGTCCATTCATTCTTGGTACAGTATTACAGCATGTTGCCTAGTGGTTATTTCGATAGCACCGTGATTCATTGGATCGTTACTAATTCTACAAAATAATGAATCCCATCTCACAACCTCTTTCCACGTCATATAAAATCCTGATAGAAGCCGTTCTGTTCTATTCGATCCTAGCTTGTAGTAGCATGCACTGCAATGAAGCATTACCTTAAAGAGGCGGAACCTTCTAGCATCTTTTAGAGCCAACAGTAAAGGGGCATGTGGTCAGTAGCTAAATACTGGAGGTAGGTACTCATAACTCGTGGCTGCCTGCCTAAGCTGTTCTATCCCACCAAAAGAATATCAAGCTCAGGCCAGGTCCCTCAGCTACCTACGTAACCCCGCTGTTGGCCACTCACTGTTAGGTATTCGATTCGCTTACATCACCGCCAGCCAAGCTCAACTCCCCGCGATCGTTATTAACGGAGTTGTTCCTACAACGGTTTCAGTTCTAAACATCCGCTTCTATTTGACCTTCTACCTCGATATACTTTCCGATAATGGCGACCAACGTCGTGGTCATAGCTACCGACTTACGGCGAGCTACTATCAAAGTTCAGCCTGGAACCTACTTGACTGACGTCCTGGAGGAAGCATGCCGCAGACTCAATCTTTCAAGTGACAAGTATCTCGTCAAGTAAGTCTAGGATATGAAAACACTTTTGGCTGTTCGACACTGACCAAATCTACTTCCAGACATCGACAAAGAACAGTTGATTTATCTGTCCCCTTCCGTACTTCCGGTCTCACCCCCGGCGCAAAACTCGAGCTTGTACAAAAATCGAAATCACCCGCTGCTATCCAAGTTGCCCTTCAGGTCCCACCTCCAGAAGGTCGCGAAATACCTGGTGGGCGGTTGATTCAAAAGTTTCCTAGCGATCTTACCATATGGAAGGTTCTTCGCCAGTTTGAGAGCGGCCAAGCGAGCAATGGAAAGAACATCAATATCACAGCCCGTGGGGTTGCGCAGATGAGCAATGATTCTGGAAGTGGCAGCGGACAACTATACTACGAAATTCCGGTCCTAAACATCATGGGAAGAGAACTATCGTCTTTTACCGACTTCCAGAAGACATTGTCACAACTCGGCTACAACTCTGGAAGTGTACTGATCAGGTTGACCTACCGACAGACAGACAAGACCCTATACGATGCAATGTCAGATATTAGCCAGTTCTTCAAGGAGACCGAAGATGAAAACCAGACTGGGGGAGAACCAGCACCCAAGAACGAGCCTGTACCAACAGAGAAGACAGAGAAAACCGAGGAACAAGCACCCCAAAAGACAGCGGACTTGCAGGCGATTGATGCTCAGTCAGAACAAGTCCAGGAACAAGGACCAGATCAACCGGAGGAGGAACCCCAGACTGCGGCTGAAGACAAGATGGATATCGATCCTTCAGAACCCAGTGATCCACTAGCACCCGTCAATGTATTCCTTGCTCCTTCAGGGTCAACACCTGCAGCGGCCTTGACTCCTGCCAATGAGGCTGATTTTGCTCCTTCAATCGCCCATGCACAGCTTCATCAGGCTCGGTTACTGGAGGATTCAAGGAATAAACGACTACTCTCGGACCGGGAATTGGAAGATAAGGCTGCGGCAGAAAATGCCAGAATTAATGCCATCAAGTCTGTCCTTATCAAAGTCCGTTTCCCAGATAACACAAGCAGCGACTGGGAAGTGAGCCCAAGCCATACTGGCCGATTTCTTTACGATGCTGTTCGATATGTTATGGCTCACAACGGTCAACCCTTCCATCTCGTCCTTCCCGGAACTAAGATCATGATCAAAGACGATCCTAGCCCAAGCAACGGATTGATCAAGGCCTATAAACTGTCAGGACGCACCCTTGTCAACTTAGTTTGGGACGATGCCGTGCCATCAGCCGTACGGAAGGAACCTTTTCTCAAAGCCAATTTTGCCCAGAAGGGCCAGGAAGTCAAGGTACCTGAGCCCATCGTTTCGGACGAGAAGGAGGAGGAGGTACCCGTTGCTCGGCCAGCACAAGCAGAGAAGGATGAGGGATCGGGGGATAAGAGTGGGAAGAAGATACCCAAATGGTTGAAGCTGGGCAAGAAATAGAGAATAACTAGGTGATTGACGGGTTAAGCATTAATGATCATTGGCGGCGTTGGCTAAGGAGTTTTGCATTTATCTAATCAGCGCATGAGTGCGAGGTTTACAATAGACATGACAATTTGAAGACAAGAGTATCACATCACTGAAAGACAAACACACTGTCACAAAAAGCTGATAAGAACATGGCTTGGTCATTACGCCATAACATTGCTTGAAAGTGTTGGTATTCCGGTGAGCCGCAGCTTAATCCCTGCCGCAAAGCATCAAAGCCGTTAATTTCTTAATCGATCAAATCGTGACCACGCCAATCCATGCGAACCCCATTCGGTGCCAGATTCCCAAATATCAGATCAAGACGATTTAGTGACCAGTGCGGCGAGACTCAGCGATAACGCGCTGGAGCTCGTCGACCTTGGCCTTAGCACGGCCGAAGGTACCGAGCTGTGAGGTGAGTTAGTATGTAATCGTGGAGGTTTCGGTATTTCGTTCGACGTACTCTCTTCTTGGCGAGCTTACGGGCACGCTTGTCCTTGGAGTTGCGGAGCAACTCAATGACTCGGCGCTCGTAGGGGGCAAGACTGTGAGAGATAGTTATTAGTAAAAGTTTGACCCCAATTTCAAGACGGTTCCTCTGTGATCAGCAGAATCAAGAATAGACATAGAGAGATTATGCAGCATGTTGAATCCAAGCCACAAATCCTTCTCGCCCATTCCTGTCCAACTCGGTTTCCTGATATCCCCAGAGAATGATGGTCACTTACCCAGCAACCTCCTTGACGACCTCACGGACGAAAGCGGTGCGCTTGCTCAGGTGGCCCTTGGTGCGGGAGACACGGGGCTTGACGACACGGCGGGTGGTTTTCTGTAATATCGGCGACAAATGTCAGCGTCCATCGTCTGCTATAGTTGGATGATTTGTCGAAAGCCCTCATCCGTCGCGAAGGCGAAGCAGAGATCCTCCACGAGGTGAGACTGCGACAGGGAGACCAAGACGTACGTGTCCCTTGTTGAGGCCAACGGCCAGACCGGACTTCGCGGGGGTTTCAGCGGCCATTGTTGCTGGATTGGTTAGTCGGATGGGTTGACAAGAGAAATTCCAACTCGAAAATCGAGACAAGAAAAAAGAAGAGGGATCTAGAAAGTTTTGCGTACTTTGCCAAAAAGCTGTGGGTCACGTGCTGAAGGGTCAAGCGATTTTTTTGTGCGTATAGCTAAAAGTTTGCCTGAGGCCCCATCCGACAACGGCTTGAGTCTCTCTGGATGAGTGGGTCTCAATGTGAGGCTCAACAACTGCAAGAGTATTGATTGATATGAATTCTATCAATACGAGAATAGCACGAGCATGCGTCAACTCTTATCTTTGATCTCATCCTTTGTGTTGTCGAGAATAGGATTTAACTCGATGTTTGCTCAGAATCTATTGAACACCGCATCCTTGATGGATGGAGATCAACAATGCCTCTACCGAACATCTGGAGTCTTACAGCTCGAAGTCTACGGATATAAAACCAAGAATTAACCATAAAGGTTTACTGAATCCGGACTCACGATATTAAACCATTTGTAATTGGGCGGTGTGAGACTTGGTGGTCGACTCTTCAAGGCATAATATGATGATCAAGTAAAGGTTACAGTAAGACCCTTTGCGCATTACGATCGACAACCAAGCCCTTGACAGAGCATCCTACAATCTTGCGTGTGTCAAAACGAAACACGCAAATGCGCATCATCATAATTCGATAGGTCATCGCTTCTCAGCCCAACCGTTTGTCACGATGAAGTCACGTTTCTATTCTTGTACCACTCGACGAGAAACCGCCTCGCTTGCCTTTCCGCTATGTTACCAAGAATAACACATCTGAGCCTTTGAGCCTGTGCAATAAAAGTGAACATGAGTTGTCCTTGAATCCACAATAATAAACCTCCGACCCAGCAAACATGAAACAAGATCGACGGCCAATCAACTGCATCGCCCAGTTACCAGATCTTCGCGTCCGATCCTTCAACTCCAATGGTCTCCTCGCAGGTGCAGAATGATCGGCGGGCGGAACAGCATTGCACGACGGGGTTGGACTGTTCAACAGGCCCGGTTTAATGGGTTACTAGGCCGCGTGTTCGGGAAGACAAGGAGAGATCAGTCATGGCAAAACACTACCTCCTTGCTCTGACGTCGTCTTCTCCATATGGCTTGCTTGGTACACTTATAAACTAGTCGTGTCTCGACTTGGAATTCTGCTGTTCTACAACACCACTCACTACTTCATAAGCTGATCCTACCCTAAACGCTTATAGCCTATAACTTCGTATCCAACTCCTTATACTACCTCACCTAAATATCACATCTTCACAATGCATCTCGGACTTGTCATCCTATCCGCCCTGCCTACCACCTGGGCTGCCCACGCCTACGCGGTCCCTCAAAGTTTGTCTCTCATGGAGGCCAGCGCTGAAGACAATGGTTGCACACTCCCTGATACCTATCATATCCGCGACTTCAAGGCAAAGTCCAAGGACAGCGGCAAGACGCTCAGTGGACTCGACTATACTTTCTTCGACGAGGATACTGAGTTGACGACCGCCTGCCACAAGAATGCCTCGTCAAAACCTATCGTCGGATGGGGCACAGATCGTTTTGCGTGTGACAACAGTGATGTTGAGTTTATCTGGGATGATGAAACTCACAAGCTCTGGATGATGGAGAAGGTCTGCAGCAAGAAGGACGGGTAAGTGCTTGTTATGTCCATGCTACTTGTAACGATATATACTAACGGTGAACCGATAGAACCCCCGCATATGAGGCCAGCGGTAGCGTTCTGCTCCCACTCAAGTGTGCTAGAACTGGCAGTTGCTCAAGCAACTCAACAGATCATCGGGCGACTTTCACCAGTCTTCAGCCGCCTAGACAGGCACCCCCTTCTTAGGGGATTTCGTTTATGAGATTGAAAGATCTTGTGATCGTGGGTGTTGCACAGGATCGCTAATGATACTCGGTCAGATGTGCTACCGCGTCACTTGTACAAGAGGGAAAGGATTTTAGACATGAGTTTAGAATTGATATAGAAGAATGAATACCAAAGAGGACCTAATGAATAAATCCCTTATAAATTCTCTGAAGTCCCTTTATCGATTTGTTAATTAGTGAATTGGAGTTAACCCTTCTGTTACCGTCTGTAGTGGAGGTTATTGTAATGTGGATCTGCAGAATCCGGGGTAGTACAGGTTCAGTAGCCACTCACAGCCCAAAGCTCAGACAAGCGCTACTTCTGCAGTGGTCATTTGACGGACTAACTTAATCAGGTACCGCCTTGTCACTGTTGCAGCCGCAGCCGCAGTTGCTGTTGCTGTTATGGCCAAGGCACCGTATGACCTCAACATTTTAATACCAGCTCCTCACGAGACCTGTCAAGCCTGATCTTCACGCCTTCATTTAGTCCATTATAGATCCCATCGTCATTGCATCTCTCGTAACTAAATCTGCCAAATTCCCAACAAAACCAACACATCTATATCATGCAGAGCTGTCCCTCTTCTCCCTTACGCTACCTCAATCCGGCATACTTCTAAGTCGTTACGAGAAGTTGGTATATACGACATAAGGCTGAGGATCAGAGATCATTCCCAATAGCCCCAGATACTCCTCTCCACGATTGGCATCGTGCGCAAGCTCAATTCGATTCTGCGTTTCATGCCCATCATCATGACAAGACTCTTAACCCTCCAACTTATTCTCATCACTTCGTGTCTCGCTCTCAACAATCCTCTATCGTTACTAAGACACAACAACCCCGGCCCGAGCCTACCTACATCAAATAGCGTATCAGTATCTTTCTTCGCAACTCTTGAACGTCTGTCACGGCTTGTCGACATTGCCTACTGCATCGGCACCACAGGCGTGAGGAAACCATTCGAATGTGTATCCCGCTGCAACGACTTCCCCAGTCTGGAACTCATCAATTCATGGAATACGGGTCCTCTACTCAGCGACAGCTGCGGTTATATCGCTGTGGATCATGGTGTGAATCAGCGTGGTGATGGTGACACTTCCAATGCTGTTGAGCCTGCCATTGTGGTCGCCTTCCGCGGAACTTACAGCATCGCCAATACGATTGTTGACTTGAGCACCGTCCCACAAGAGTATGTGCCATATCCATCTCCCGACCATGGAGGAGAGCCCCCCGAAGAACCTGAGCACAAATGCACAAACTGCACGGTGCATATGGGCTTTCTCGCATCGTGGAAGATTGCTCGTCGCCTGGTTCTCCCACAACTGAGGCAGCTAAGACTACAATATCCTTCCTACCCAGTCCAACTTGTTGGCCACAGCCTAGGAGGCTCAGTTGCATGCTTGGCTGCGTTAGAACTCAAGGTTTCGCTAGGGTGGAAGGATGTCATAGTGACCACGTTCGGTGAGCCACGTGTTGGAAATGAAGGGCTCGCCCGCTTCATAGATGAAGTCTTTCACCTCGATGGGCAATATAACCTCGAAAAGCGCGAATACAGACGGGTGACCCATATGGAGGACCCTGTGCCGCTCCTCCCTTTAGGTGAATGGGGTTATAAGTCACACTCAGGCGAAGTGTACATTGCCAAGCAGGAGCTCGCTCCTTCAGAATCAGATATCTACCTGTGCATAGGCGACAACGATCCGAAATGTATATCTGGGGCAGATGACACATTATGGATGACCATACGCCATTTATTCCATGCCAAGGGCTCTTTGACAGCCTCAGACAAGTTGGCAGAGCCGAACGGATTTCCTTCAAGATTCAAGCTCTGGCAACTATTGTTCGCGCACCGGGACTATTTCTGGAGACTAGGTCTTTGTGTACCAGGAGGAGATCCCGCTGATTGGGGCAGAGGGCCATATCAAGGCCCAGAGACTGAGGAACTATGAATTGTGTTTTGATATGTTGGAGTTTACCGGTGTTGACCGGGGTTTGATATTGCCAAAGGCTGTGTCCTGAGCACATTATTGTCATTACACTTTTGAATTTAGCAGGCAACGGCGTATATGAGCGGCAATGCTGAACTCATGTTCAAACTCGAGTTATAATCGATGTAGGAGGATGGAAAGCATGGCAACGGCATATTTACAGCCAGCAAAGTGCATTAGGTGCAATAAACGAAAACTAGCATTTCTCCAAGTCATTCGCTACGTTTAAATTGATCAACTGAGTGACGGACACGCCGAAAGCTATAGTCATTTTGGAACCTTCTTGGATTTAAGCTATTGTTGCCTTTTGGTCTGTGTAGGGACCTCTATTGTTGATATTTCTGTGGGTTCTATTGGGACAGCTGGATCTCTTTTTCAAAGGTGTTACCAGACTCGATATTAATAGTCATTTTGGAATCCTCTTACTCCCTATAAGCGTACATGATAGACTACGAAACTCTTCAATCATAATCATGATTAATATCCACATCTACCAAGAATATGAGCGGGTATCGAAGATAAATTTAGTGTCATAATATTCTCTCATAGATTTGATGTAAAGAGGTATTTCTCACATTAAAAGACAAGAGGCAACCATAGTCATTCCAGATTCTCTTTTTTTTAACCACGAGGGCTAGATGCCAACTCATATCCCCCCGGCCACTTCCGCAGCGACCATGGGCTAGACCGAACGGAAAGCTCCACCAAATCAAGTTGCACCAGGATTATTCCAAGACCATGTCAAATGATCACGAAGAGTGTTGAGCTAAATGAGGACCCTGAAGAGGGGATGAATGAAAGGATGAATGAATGGTGAGAACCAAGCCAGTTGAATCAAGTTTTACAATGTGATTGTGTGGAAAGCAATACTACAAACTCCGATACGGCAACGAGTGAAGACGAGCAAATTCAAAAGATATTTGTCTATCCGTAAGCAATACATACAATGGTCATATGAGGCAAACCCGGCTTCCACGGCTCTGGTGGAACCTGGGCTTCGGATGATTGCAGATTGGGCCGTGGGGTGAAAAAGAGAGAATCGTTGTGTTAGTTGGCAGGGGTTTGAACGAGAGACAAGGCACAGGTTAGACATCGCTGCCCCAGATTAGAGAATAAAGGGTCCATTTGAAGACAATCTAACACCTCGGTTGTCAAGTCAGTTGTGCAAGTTGACAGTTGGAGAACTTGCTCCAAGATTCAAAGCTTTTTGAAACAAGCCAGGATACATCGTCGAACTGGAACTAGGCAGTTCCCGCATCCAGGTCCGTGGATTTCTAGTCTAGGATGGAAGCGTGGACATGGGAGGGGTTGTAAGCGGTATTGTGAGAGTCTCCAGTGTCAATCAGTTAGTCACCACGCAGAGATTGTCCCGTCGAAAGCGAGATGGGCAGATCTAGAGATTTGATGCATGGCAGTGATGATCTTGACGAGTACGAGTACAATCAAGACGTTAGATTGCACGGAGTAGGTCTTGAATGAGTCAGCTTGCTTCAAGTTTCAGTGAGAGGGTTGAGTCTTGATTTGACACAGGCATCGCAACAGCTGTCTCAGAGTCAGAATCAGGTTTACAAAAGCCCAGACTGTGTTGGCTGACAGACAGACAGATAGACTCATTGGGTTTTGAGACCTCTGTAGACGCTGGAGTGGGCGGCTAATATAAAAAAGACAACCGCAGGAAATGAGTTCATCTCGTCCCGAATCTCCTATGACTTTTGGCATGTGTCGCGTGCGGATAAGCTTAGCGAATCTCTACGATAGATTGCCATCAAGTACCTCTCGCATCTCAGACATAATTTTGCCTATGGTGAGATGCGCCCTGCCGTCTGTAACAGGCAAAAATAAATAACCAAGACAAGGGGACCTGCTCAGCCCCAATGAGGCTGACTTGAAGAGCATCCAATCTTATGCCTTGAATGCTGGTGATGCAGAGACAACAAGCATTGTGTGAATTCTGACGAGGGAAAAGCTAACAACGGGCTCTGCCTCACATGTTGTGTTCAGACATAGGCAACAGACATGTGCCTATTACCGATCCCCCCTGTGAATCAAGTAAAGGGGTCTGTCGTAAATGAACTGGAGGGATTGGCGAGCCAGGGCCAAGGGCCACCTCAAGCACCAAAGGCTGGGCTGTTTCGTTTGGTGGAAGAGGGGTGAACAGGATGGAAGGCCTTTGCGGGTGGCTCATCTCTGTCGTCACCTTTTTTCTTCTTAGTTTTTTCTTGCTTTTTTTATTTATTTAACGCTCACGTGGGTTCATTGCAGCATGGACCTAGCAACAAATCCAGGCGGGCAGATTCCGTCAGTTTCTAACACCTGATGCCTCACCAAAATCGAGTTCGCTCCATGAGTGTGCTGTAATTTAGACGCGGCGGGCAGCTGTAGTGCCCATGGTTCCATCTGGACTTTTCAATGGGGACGTGTTCCGCTTAACGGGGATATTCTACTGTCTCCCCTTTTTTTCGCCATTACTCACAAGTTAATATCAAGTATCGGTTGTGTTGCGAAGTGGAAGATGTGAGAGCGGTGACTGGGTTGGTGAAGAACTAAATGCAGGCTAACAATTGTCCCTGGGTCTCTCAGCGGGTGTCAATAAGACTAAAGCCCGCCTGGATTGGGCGGTCCTTTAGGCGATACAACACCCAAAAACCAGGCGAGCATGGCCCCTCCATCTATCCATCCACTGCATTGAATTTGAATCTGCCCTGGGGGCTGGCGGCCTGAGTGTGAGAGCGAGAGCGGGAGCGGGTAGGTAGGTAAGGTACGTACCCGCCTTATCCGTGAGGCGTGAAGTGAGTGAGGTTGAGGTCCAGTGATGGCCTGTGCTGGGCCAGTGCCCGTTCCAGGCCCCCACCTCCACAGCTCCCTCTCTTTCGACCTTACCTGAGGTTACTGCTGCCTTTCACTCGCCATCCTCCCTCTCTACTTATCCACCCCCCAAATCTCAACCTCTAAACATTCTCCTCTCCCTCTATTTTCTCTGTTACGACCGCTTCCTCTTCTTTATCAAAACCAATACCCAAAATCTTCCACAATGGCTACCGAGGTAAGTTTGTGTCTCCTGCTGCATTTGAATGTTTTCGCCTCTTCAAGAGCCGTCAGGCGATGCCCTTTTCTCTCTCTCGATCTTGTCTTCCGCACATGTCTGCACAACCCCTCAGTCGAAGCCCAACATGGACGGCATCAACACCACGAGATTCCTCGTCGATAATTCACGATACATGGCCTTCAACTCTCGGTTATGCACTTGACGAATATCGACGAGTTCTCTCCTTTGCCATCCATTCGGTGCTGGTCGCTTTCACTCCCCTGCTCATCTCCCCCTCATCCCTATCTCCCTAATCAAGATGGTTTCGATGCTGACTCTTATGGTGTGATAGCGTGAAAGGTTTGTCTTCATGGCTCCCTCCCGCCTCTTCCCGACGCTATCGGCGCTCAACCGCTACCTTGGCTCATCGAGGATCTAATTCCCCATCCGAGGACGTCGTATCGCTGACTTCGTACGTGTTACCTGAATATAGCAAGACCTTCCTGGCCCGCCTCTGCGAGCAGGCCGAGCGCTACGATGAGATGGTCACCTACATGAAGGAGGTGGCTAAGCTGGGCGGAGAGCTCACTGTTGACGAGCGTAACCTCCTCAGCGTTGCCTACAAGAACGTTGTTGGTACTCGACGTGCCTCGTGGCGCATCATCTCCTCGATCGAGCAGAAGGAGGAATCTAAGGGATCCGACAAGCATGTCTCTACCATCAAGGACTACCGCAACAAGATCGAGACCGAGCTCGAAAAGGTCTGCCAGGATGTCCTCGACGTTTTGGACGACTTCCTTATCCCCAACGCCGCCACTGGCGAGTCCAAGGTCTTCTACCACAAGATGTGCGTTTTTATCTTCCCCGCCTCTAGCCTGAGGCCCCTCGGCTCCCGCTCTTTTGTGCTCATGCAGCACTACACCCATTTCGCCCCATGCGTGCTTTTTCCCAGGGGGGGGAAATTGCAACGCACTTGAATTTTTTTGCATCGAGAAGCTGACCGAGTTTGTTCCAATCTACAGGAAGGGTGACTACCACCGTTACCTCGCCGAGTTTGCCTCTGGTGAGAAGCGCAAGGGTGCTGCTACCGCTGCCCACGATGCTTACAAGGTAAGGCTTGATTGAAGCAAACTCCCCCCACCATAGTCACATGCCGCAAGATCCGGGCCTCTGGTGCCCCTCGCTGACAGTTGTACCCAATCACAGAGCGCCACCGATGTCGCCCAGACTGAGCTCACTCCCACTCACCCCATCCGTCTGGGTCTTGCTCTCAACTTCTCCGTCTTCTACTACGAGATCTTGAACTCCCCCGACCGTGCTTGCCACCTCGCGAAGCAGGCCTTCGACGATGCTATTGCCGAGCTCGACTCCCTCTCTGAGGAGTCTTACCGTGACAGCACCCTTATCATGCAGCTTCTCCGCGACAACCTTACCCTCTGGACCTCTTCCGACAGCGCTGAGGGCGAGGCTGCCGGTTCCGCTGATGCTCCCAAGAAGGAGGAGGGCGAGGCCGCCAAGCCCGCTGAGCCTGCCGCCGAGGCCGCTGAGGAGCCTGCGCCTGCTGCTGCTTCCTAAATCCATCCATAATCCCCCTCGATACCACGTACGTCTCGGCATATAGGAACCGAGATGTATTCTTGCCCCGGTTACACTTGTCTGCCCCCGGACACACGGATAGCTGGGCCTGTCTTGGGCGGGCTGGATGATAGTACGAGGCTTGTTCTTTTTGCGCAGTGCGTTGCTTTTTTCATGGCGATGGAGAGGGAGGAATCATAAGGGTCTGGTTCTGGCAAAGGGATAGTGTACGGCGCGGAATCCTTTCGTCTCGTTCGTCCGTCGGACTGAGAAAGAAAATTGACCGCCAACCTCTGATGTTGACGGTTCTTATTGTTTTCTTTTCTTTTCTACCTGGCAGATAAATCGCAAAGTTTTCCCCCCCTTTCACATTGTCCTTGGCTTGTCTTCCACGTCTAACACCTGTGTATCTTTCTCACTCCCCCGTCTTTGTTGGTCATTAAGAAAGTGGATGGAGTATAGCCCGTCTTGATGGATCGTCACGAAGAAGGCTTTCTCATGTTAAACGCTTTCCCCCTTGTCTTATGTCTTTATTTTATTTTTTTTCGTTCATGTCTATTGGTTTCGTTTCCAAACGTACCCTGATGAGAGGCAATGGAGATGTGGATTATTTCCTGTTGTTTCTAAAGAAGACTTCCTCCCCAAAAAATCAACCCCCTTTACATTTATACTTACAGGTACTGAGAAAAGCGGTGGTTTAAGCTGCCTGTCCCGGTCTTTCCGGCCTGACGCCTCATGCAGGACTTGTCCTGGTGCTGTTTGTTCTCGAATGGCATTTGCCCAATTGTCTTACCCGTTGTGTTACCCAATCTTCAGGTCTCGTCTTCTCCTGACGAAGCTCGTCTATTGCAGGATGAACAACGTTCGTGGAGTTGGTATGTCAGGTTAAACAAGCATCACATGTCAGTCTCGTACCCAATATTAGAAAGACTGGTTGCACGTGCACATATGCTCGCCTGCAGCTGTCTGTCAAAGGACATTGAATTAATGAAGAATAAATGCTATATCATGACACATGTCGACATGGCTCCGGACTGCCTATTAAGAAGTATGGCCAGCCTCGGGCCTTTCGTGAACAAAAGAAAGACACTTTTGTCGTGATGGTTGTTTGTGTGCGGATCAACCACACGGTCACAAATCCCCATTGCGACGGTTTAGTAACCTTGCTGCTCGAGCCAACCTTTCCTGCTTTTCTCTCAGCCCATTTCCTTCCTCGCTATCTCTCTCCAATATGCCGCCCTCTGCCTCCATTGTGTCGTCAGCCCTAGGCGTCCTGTTCTCGAGCCCACGGTACATAGCCGTACGACCATCGGGGGGTAGTTCGGCGGCGGCGGCAGCCATGTTGGCAGCAGTACGTCTCTTGGGTCCGAAGCGCCAACTAAGACGCTTCCACAGGCTTTGTGGTCTGGAGCCTGCCGGTGACGGGGGCGTGGCAAAAGAGGTATCTGGGTCAAAATCTGGGGTCGCTGCGGATGAGGACGAGACAGATGATGATAGGGACGGGGCTGTTGGGAGGTGCAGGGCAGAGGCGACTTCGGTGCGCCAAATATGGATACGTTCTTGCTTTGCTGGGGGCATAAGCGGGTTGTTCTTAATTCGAGGCTCTGTTGTACTAGCCATGGTTGATTATGTTTTTGTTAAAGCGTATAATGCAGTATTGATATCGCTATTTACCAGAGCAAGTTTCTTTGCCGCTCTTTGAAAGAATAAGGGATTGGCAATGTGAGGTTGAATTATCAGTCTGTAAGTCGGATCTTGTTGGTCCAACTCCAAGTCCAGTCGGAGTCGTGATTACCGCATTAAATGGTTTGTCGGGGGTGGATATGAGGAATTGATGATCAAAATCTCTATCTCAATCGCTCACGGGCAGTCTTTGCTTTTGTCGTCCAGTATATTCATCCGTTGCCGCCAATGACTCGTGTGGCTCGTTATTCGAAGGGCCTGAGCGCACTGTTGCTCAAGGTATCTCGAGGCAAGACCAGCATGGACTGTTGCAGCGAATCTGCAGCAGGGCATCCAAAAACCAAAACAGCAAAAGCAAAAGCAAAAGGGAGTAAATGTTCTTGTGGAGAGAAAGAAGAAGGAAGAAGAAAAAAGGGAGAAATTGGATTCAATGTTAAAAGAGGCAAGGTAAGGTAGGTTCGGCTCGAAAGTGGAAGTGGTTGGAGCTAATGGAACCGCGGACCGGGGACGATCTCTCTAGGCTTTGATTTCGGGGGGGCGGGTTTTGAGCGCGCGGGCCAGAGTCAATGAATCCCAATAAGTAGTAGATGTCGGTTTTATAGTTAACGGACGAGTAATGATAGAGGCTGGCTCTGTTGTCGAGTATTAGGTCAATATTTGAGGGTATTCCGATCGGTATTGGAGGGAGTACTAGGTAGAGTGCGCCGAGATGGATGGACAAGAAGGAGAGAAGGGGTAGGCAGTTTGGATGGAAAGAGAGGAAAAGAAAGCAAGGATGTGACATGCTTGATAAAGTGATCAACATTGGGCAATGGCTGGATGGTCTAGATCGATCAAAGGCTAATGTACTTCGTACCTAAGGCAGGTCTCGTGCTCATGACAGGGAGCGCGGGAGGTACAGTAGGCAGGCAGGCAGGGCTGGCAAGTAGGTGCAGCGCAGTATGAACGGTACTTTCCTTTCCAATGGATACATGGGTAATTAACATCCATTGGATTGGGTGTGATGCGATGCAATGCACTTTCCCTACCGACGATGCGCCGCTGATCCAGGTCACTTTCCTCAACTGAGAAGTGGATATCGTGAATTAATATGAACGCCCTAGACGCCCCATTGTAGGTTAGTACTTATCTACTACCCTGTACTCCGTACTGTAGTCTGTATCTGTAGGCGGTAACTAGGTAGTTAATGCTCTAGTGTAGAGTTAAAGCCGTATTGGACAAGGCTTATCCCGAAGAAGTAAATATCAAACCATGCAAGAGTCAGCAGAGCAGTTATCTCAACGATTATATCCAGATCAGCAGATACGGATACAACCCAAGACAGTCACCAAAACCCATCACATCACCCTGGAGATCGCATTCGTACACCGGTTATCGGCCTGTAGGTCTGCGTCTGCGTCTGCGTCTACGGGGATGCCGGTCATGCGACCTGGTGCACAAAATCCCTCGCTTTTACAGTCGCCTCTACAGGGTAGCAACATGCGGTCTGAACAAATAACACCCCGACTTTTTAAATCGTGGCGGTACCCCAAAATGCAATGCATCACCCGACATCCAACCATCTAAAGATAGTTAAGATACAGAGTTGGCCATATCTTGGCGATGGCGATGGAGATCAAATACTGCCCACCTCAGCCTAAGATACCGCTATCTCCATACTAAAGGCTTGTCGTGACCGGTTCGTGGCTACACAATTTAGTAACACATGATTCAGTTGTTGGTCCACCTGTCGTGTAATATATACTCGATATAAACACCACGAGCAAAGTCAGAAACCACCACAGTGTTAATTGATAAACCTTCAAGATAATAGCTAAACTGTACTTGTACTTTTATTCCACATCCAGAGCCACAATATAGACTCCTGGAGACCTACACCAAGTAAGTCATTCAGACTCATCAAAACGCTCCGATAAACCAGGACCCAAACGCCTACGCATCCAAGTATTACATCTCCAAAGCCACCTAATCATCCTCCCTAAGCTCTTGTGCTCGGCTTCAAAGTCTCCCATCCTCCTACATCTTGACCATCACCCAGCGAGCCCAGTAGATCTACGGACCCCTGCCGTTGATGCTGATTCTGCGGTTGCTGAGTTTGCTGCAAATGCGGCTTGGGCTGCACGGGAGGCGCTGGTCGCCGTGACGGCACTCCACCAGTCATACCGGGCAGTCCGACCGCTCCGGCCGCCCCGTTCTTCCCAGGCTTCAGCGGGCCCACGGGCTTCCGGGTGGCGGCCCCAAGACCTTGTGCGTGAGGACTTCCCGATAGACCTCCGGTGTTAGCTCTCGATGGTAACGGGGGTCTAAAGTCATCATCGAGGGTTCCCTGGCTCAGTGCTGGGCTTGAATGAGGCGACGCTGTAGCCAAATGTGCTGGCTTCTTTGCTACTGGCGGCGCTGGTTTACCGGCTTTACCATTCTGTGAGAACTGTGAAGTATATGAAGTATATGAAGCTGCTGATGTCGGCCTCAGGGGTGGTGGCAGCGGATGTGTCTGGACTCTATCAAGACCGAAACCGTTGCCTGGCGCCGTTTGCCCCTTTGGCCCTATAGTTGAAGTTACTCGACGCGGAGGCGGAGGGGGAGGCGGAGTTTCCGTCTGGCCCATAGGAGCGTGGTCATCCATAAGATTCATACGCCCAACCTTAGATGGCAATGTGGACGGATCGTAAGGGGGAGGTAGCTTTCGAGGCGGGATGCTCGATGCCGATGCCGACGCCGACACCGACGCCGACGCCATGACGTTGGGTAAGTTGACCTTTTCAAACGGTGAACTTGACATGCTAGATAAAGATGCCTTTGACGACGATCTTGGGATAGAGATCCAGTCTGGCTCTTCTGTGATACCGAAAGGGTTCGAAGGACGGTTCGGGTTGAGTCCAGTAGTCTGCCCATTCCTAGGTTTAGGCACAGGTACAGCCGCACGAGCGGGCTGTTTGTTATCGAGCCACCATTTCTGGCGATCAGAGCTCGCAGGAGGTAGCCCGGGCTCGATAGAATCATATCCAATCAAATCTTCATCATCGCTGTCCTCACCAGTACCAAGATGAGCTGTTGCATCTCCTACGTCGGCCTTTCGGCGCTGATACAACTCCTTGCTGATCGATTCTCGCAGTTGCTCATCGACAACACTCACCCTGCACTCGAAGGCTGCATGAACCGGCCGATGATCAGAAAATCTGAGAGGCGCCGAGTTGTACAATAGCTGCCGGAGGTTAGAGCCCTTCCGGAGAATACGATCGGTCCACGCAGGAATGCGAGCTTTCTCACTGTAAAATGGTTAGCATACTCGATCGTATATTCAGTATAGAGTAGCACGTACGATGTATCATAGTTGTCAGTTCCAAGGTCAAACTTGTACGTGGGTGGGAATGTGATGCGAGCTTCGGAATAAAAGGGGAACGACAAGCCAGCCACCATCTGGAGATTAAGCTGATCGTTCTCATACAGCGTCTCAAAATCACGTCTCTTTATAAGTGCGCGTGCAGTCTCCGAGTTAAGACCGATACGATAGTTAAAATCGCCTAGCCAGATGATAGCGTCTACTTATATCAGTATGTGGTCGTGAGTAAACAGCAAACTAGGAGCAACTTACCGTGGTCATCGATTCCACGATTCCTCTGGAAGCGCAGACCGTGATGGATTGTAGCATAGTCACGGTTACGTTCGTCATAGTTTGAAAACCCGGCAGCCAAATGTGCCGTGACAAAACATATATGAGTGTTGGCATAGTCGAAGCGGATCGCCACTGCGCCCTTGTTTCCGGCCATGCCAGACATGCCCGTCTTTTTCACGCTGCCTTCGACGTTCTTAATGTTGGCCAGACTAGGTGTCTTCACAAAGATACATAGTGCTGCACCAACGAGTTGGCCACTTCGAAGCAACACATACCTCTCGCCACCCAGTCGCTTCTGTCGTTCGTTGAGGTTGCGCTTCACAGCTTGCTCCCACAGATTCTTCCGCGACGGATCGCTGTTCATAATCTGCTGTGGACTTAGCTCCACGATCTCCTGGAATCCGACCACGTAAATATCTGGCTGAGCGTTACCCAGAGTTTCTGGAAACAACCAAGGACCGAGATCGTCGTCAGCACCCTCAGTACGACCGTTGAGGTTGAATGTCCCAACCCATACGGTGATGCTATTATAGGAGGTGAATTCACCACTTCTCTTGGCCAATTCAGTTGACACGAAATCGCTGATGGGATCAAATAATAGAACTGGTGCCTGCCCAACAAGACGGCCTAAAAGCATGTCGATAGTTATTTGGCGAGAGGGGTCGAGAAAGTTGTTGTGGTAGATACGCTGTACAGACTTGCGCACATCGGCAACAGCACCAGCAAGAGACATCTTGCCATGGCGTGTGAAGGACGACTTGAGTGCCCCCGTACCGGCATATGTTTTGGATAAGGAGTCACCATTGTCTGCCCAAAGACTGGAATGTCTCATCCAGAAATCAGAGGCAGCAAATTCACCCCGGTGTCCTAGAAAAGCCTCAACCGCCATTTGTGAGATCATCGTCTGGACGAGGTTGGTTCGGTCCAGACAATCCAAACAATTGGTTCGGAATACACCCTCTTGCTGAAGCACAACCACCATGCGCGCATGTTCGGATCCATCTTGGTCATAAATCGGCTCATTTGACTCCTCTGCTAGAAAGTATGCAAAACCATCGGTAGAGTTCTCGATATAACGGCGAATGTCTCGAGCAGCTTCATATCCCGCAGGTCCCTTTGTTTCTGCGTGAAAGTCGTAATTTGTCTCCCGCAAGAGGGCATGGTCCGAAGATCCATTCTGCCCTGCGCGGCTTAAAGGGCAGTGTTGGATACCGTTATGGTAAAGTGTGCTAAGCTCGACCTCACCAGGCTTGGTCTCACTAAGAAGGTTAATGACATGGACGGCTCCATACGATTGCTCGAGGTCCTCAAAATGCTTGTTGAAGGCGGGTTGTGTTCCGTCGGGAGACCTGGTAACCGTGATTTTCTGTCGACCTGGAATAAGGTCGGCTGCCTGCTCCCAGAATATAGGTACCGACCCGCGCACTTGAGCGTATGAGAACATGGTCCCTGCTGGGCTCCAGAAAGTGGTTTCCGTCTCGACAAAATTAGCAACATGCCCATCATCGTCAATACCTCGTGAATTGAAACGAGTTCCAGCTCTGCGACAAGACAGGCGCGATATGAGGGTCATAAACGAGGGCATGCCGGACTTGACATTCTTCAGGGGCGAAGAGCTCAGCGGAATGGTCATTGTCTTGCAGAAGCCCCGAATCGCTGAGGTAAGTATCCGTGAAGAATCAAGTGCTGTTCTCTCATGGGGCAGAAGCCGAGAACGAAACTGGACAAGAGGACTGATCATGAAAGAGTTCCAAAGGAAACCATCATCAAAATTATCAATTTCGAACGAGTTGGAGTTAATTGGTCTATGGTTGATTAGTACAGTCTAACTGAGAGTCAAACAGCAACATACCTGTCCTGGAGTCGATTCGTAAGATCAAAATCTGTGCTGTAGTAGAAGGTTCCATTGCTGAGGAGGTTGCGCAGCTCATGACACGGGTGCTCAACGGCCACCTCTCTTCGACCAAGACCCTGTCCATAAGGGGCAGACTGCATTGATGCACTGTCCGAAAACTCCGGATCAAGCGATTCAAGGGGAACGACATCGTCGTAGTCTGCGCTGCTCAAGCAGTAAAAAGCCACTCCACCTATGCGCTCGACAGTCTCCCCAGGCCGCAAGGTGGCAGCTCGTGTTGCATGTGTAATGACAGATAAGAAGACCTCGCTGTTGACTGTAATCAAGCCCAGTGTTCCATAGATTGGTCGATGAGTCAGACGGCGATAGTCTTGTAATAGGTGCTTCGACACGGGCGCGAATTCGACCATGCATTTCGATATCAAGGCTTCGCCGGCGTTCCCGCGAGGTCTTGTTGGCGCGGCAAGAGATGTAAGCGACCCGTTCGCGATGGCTTCGCTGGTGGAGGTGGTATATCGGAGAATCAAAGTATGGGAGGATGACACGATGGCAATGGATCGATGAGGATAGTCGCGTATGTAGAGTTCGCAAGATTTTTCGGGGGAGGGAGCCTGGGAAGACCAGGTCGCTGAAGAATATTCCATCGTGTGCAGGAGGATAACATGCGCCGGGATAGGACTATTTCAGCGTTCAACGTGACCGGCGCAACGATGCGATTGTAGAATAATTCAGTGTTTCGCTAGAGTCATGATCGATTGGCAAAACGGAGAAATAGTTGTAAAGATGAGATAATTTCAGGCAGAAGACGTTGGGCTCTGTATGGTTCAGCTAATGTTTGGAAGAAGCATCGAGGTTTGGGCATTAGACAAATGTCAGAAGCACTGGATTGGACTGGACGCTATGCAAATGACGTTTCTCAGCTGGGGGTACTACAACGGCATGAAACCCCTGGCTGCTAATAGCAGTGGACGAAGCCCCACCAGTAGTGTCCGGCTAGGCGCTGACATTCGATATTTGAGCCCGGAGCTTTTGAGATTGTATGGACAGGCAAGTAATTATCAGGGATGGTAGGGAGTAAGGAGTAACATAAGAAATCAAGCAGGCAATCCGGCATTTATATCTGCTGCCATGATGTATGTTTTACGAGGCTCTTGCCGAGTTTTGGCTAAGCTTACATAGGCTGGAAAGCATCGTTGCTTTACCATATGTAGACCAAACATACGCCTAAAGCTTCAATCATTTTGTTGTCTATATAAGGGCGAGTTTTGCATCGAGAAACCAGGCAGAGCCGTGGCAATTAACTAACGCTCGTATGAACGAAGTTAGAAGGTTAGAGAAAGTACGTGCGTCGCATTTGAACGGCTTTCATGGTGATATCCCAAGATAATAATCATGGGACCGAGTTTGCTATCGTTCTGCCTAGAACGATCAAACACACGGCATGGTGAATCATGAATCGATAGCCGTTAGTTCAGGACAGTTTTCGAGGCACATCCAGCTAATCGAAGCCCAAGAGGTTCGCCATTAAAGATCGAGACAGCGAGCGGATGATATATATTGTCGATGAACCAAGGACATTGGAGTCGTGTAGAAAACAAAAAGAGTAACAGAGCTTCAGATTCGAATTTGAGATCATGCTCTCTAAAAGAGAGCGTTCATTCTCTTCCTATCATATGATTATGTGAGAATCATCATAAGCCCATTTTAGGATACAGAAAAAAGAAAGAATCTTCCATCTGCACCCGCTTTGTAGAAATATCTGCAAGCTCAAACCAGCTTAGTCATCGAGACACCGGCAAATTGTTGGACCGGAGCCATACCTACTGCACCTCAGGGCCCAATATTGCGGAGACTTGACAGACAAGTACAGACCTGCTTGCATCAAGGCCCTGGTAGCACTAACCCAGGACTATTTCGCGCGTCTTTTCTCAGGCACGTGCAGCGGGAGCTCTTAAGTAACCAGTCCATAAAGTACCTTTACCTACCGCAGAAAAAAAGAGCTTGTCTGCAGAGCGAGCTACCAGCCCCTGCCTTTCGCGACAGACGTGAGCCTCAAGCGTCATCTCTCATCTCCTATCGACAAACTTCTCAGCTTCATAAACACTCTGCAAAATTGAACAACAATAGCCCTTCCACTTTCATATCAATCGAACTACGCGACAAAGAAGAAAAGAAAGACTGGTTATTTCAGCATCATGAGCGACTTCGGCCAGTTTGGCTCCGAGGAGGAGTACGCGACTGTGCGCAAGCACAATGCTGAGGTGGTACGTTTTGCCCAGATTTAGCTCCTCTTTACACTTGGATGTGGTCACTAACATGTTCGCGAACCAACAGGAATCCGATCCCGATAACTTCGAGCACTGGGAGAACCTCATCAAGGCTTGTGAGACATTGGAGGGTGGCTTGAATCGCAACTCGAGCCCCCAAGCTCTTGCAACCTTCCGTGATGCCTACGATAGATTCCTCATCAAGTTTCCTCTTCTTTTCGGATACTGGAAGAAATATGCAGATATGGAGTTCAATATCGCCGGCCCCGAGTCTGCCGAGATGGTGAGTTTACCTACGAAGTCACCTGCGACATGGCTGATATCATAAATAGGTCTATGAAAGAGGATGCGCAAGCATCACCAATTCTGTCGACTTGTGGACGGACTACTGCTCCTTCAAGATGGAGACAACCCATGATCCACACCTCGTCAGAGAGTAAGTTCCATTTGGATGGTTTCCTTCCCCTTCCCTTAACATGCTTTTCGGCGCAGTATCCCGCTTGACCTGAGTGGTCTCGGTCGACGTATCCGCGAAAGCTCTACACTTCACTATCAAGGTGTCTGATGGTGAGATATGCCTGCGATAGCCCCTTAATCCGGGATGCTCTCTCACGCTCGCTGCCAGGCTCTGTTGTTATTCCATCCGTGCTCGTTCTCAACTCCAAAGTCGTCCCTGCGTTACACACGTCACCCGCTCGGTAGAACATGATCTCGGTTTTGCTACTCACTCGCACAACCATCTTCCCCTCTGTATTAATCCTCTCCGCCCCTTTTTCTGAGTTATCCCTTCCACAGCGAGTACTCTTACTAACCTTTTTCTCTAGACTCTTTGAGCGAGGATCAACCTTTGTTGGTCTTGATTTCCTAGCCCATCCTTTCTGGGACAAGTACATAGAGTACGAAGAACGCCAGGAGGCTCAGGATAAGATCTACGCTATCCATGCACGTATCATTCGCATACCGATGCACCAGTATGCACGATACTACGAGAGATTCCGATCGCTATCCCACAATCAACCTATTACCGAAGTGGTACCCGCTGAGGACCTTGCGCGTTTCCGAGCCGAGGTCGAGGCTGAAAACATGGCGTACGGCGGCGCTCCCAAACCTGAGTTGGAGATCGAACGCGATGTTCGCGCAAAGATTGACGCGATGTACTACGAAATCTTCACAGCCACACAAACTGAGGTATCGAAACGATGGACATACGAGTCAGAGATCAAGCGTCCCTACTTTCACGTCACCGCTTTAGAGCACAAGGACCTAGTCAACTGGCGCAAGTATCTCGATTTCGAGGAATCCGAAGGAGACTTTGCACGAATCGTTGCGTTGTATGAGCGATGTGTTGTCACGTGCGCTTACTACGATGATGTCTGGTTTCGATACGCTCGATGGATGTCTGGCCAGGAGGGAAAGGAGGAAGAAGTTCGCAACATCTACATGCGCGCGGCGACCATGTTTGTGCCCGTCAGTCGACCAGGCATTAGACTGCAGTGGGCCTATTTTGAGGAGAGCACCGGCCGGGTGGACGTTGCCCTTGCCATTCACGAGGCAATTCTTCTGAGGTTGCCTGGCTGCATTGAGGTCATCGTGTCGTGGGCCAACGTTCAGCGACGGCAGAACGGAATCGACGCTGCGATCCAGGTATACAAGGATCAAATTGAAGGCCCAACAGCGGATGTTTACACTAAAGCTGCTTTGGTTGCAGAGTGGGCTATCTTGCTCTGGAAGGTCAAGGGTTCTGTTGAAGAGGCGCGTGAGGTGTTCACCGAAAATGTACAGTGGTATGCCGACAGCAGATTGTTCTGGGATCGATGGTTTCAGTTTGAGCTGGAGCAGCCTACGAGCGCCGAGGCCGAGGCTCAACACGGTGAGCGAATGAAGAATGTGTTTGACGAGCTTCGAGACCGAAGTCGGTTATCTGCATCGGCCAAGAAGGATCTGGTACAGGTATATCTCAACTACCTGGTTCAGAGAGGCGATAAGGACGCCATGAAGGTGTTCTTGCAAGTTGACAGAGAAGTCTTTGGGTAAGATATCATGTTCCGTCATGCCAACCACTGCTAACTCCTTATAGACCATCATCGGTAGCAAAACTGTCCACGGGGCTTGGTGCCAAAGAGAATGGCGCTGCAAGAGGAGAATTGGACGAGGCCAACAAGCAACGGGCCGAAGCTCAATACCTTCATTTTTACGAGATCCATGGGGAGCCAGACCCCGACGCGCAAGGCAACGCAGATTTTAACTAGATGTACCGAACAAAAGCTCGAAGCGAAAAGTGTGGAAGGCGCCAAAACCGAGGAGGATTTAATCATGCATGGGGTTGGACGTGTACTATAAACGAGACAGTGCCCCTGCATATAGCAGATGTGGCTTGGATGGTATCTGAGGATTCGGCAGCATGTTGCTGAGTCTCAAATGATTGGACGTGGCTTCTGATAGGCAGAGAACAAACGTTAACAAACGATGAAAGGCAGTAGACGAAATATATATTCAAGGTTAAGCACAAAGTTATAAGTGGGATATCTTACATCCTTTGGAGTGCGCCAAAAAGCACCTGCATATAACAGAAGCCAAGCAATCGGCATTGCTCACTCAGTCCAACTAACGAAATGTCTCCACCGGGGCATTATCGGAATGTCTTGCTTTACGGAGTTCGGCATGTTCAAGTCGGACCAGGTCTGGTGAAAATCTGGGGAAGAACGTGACACATGGATTCTCTTCACTTGGGATTGAAGAACCGAGAGTAGAGCAGGCATGTCAAAAAATCAATAATTCAATGGTGTTACGATGCCTTGTTCTAATGCATCCGTTACACAATTGGGAATGGGGTATAATTTGCTGATATGACGACAGATCACATCACATGCGACGAAGTAAGCGATTTGGAATCTTTGGGGAAGACAAAGTCCAAGTGCAGACCCCTGTTGTCGAGAAAAGATTCCATGTGTACCCACCCGGACTATTCCTGGGGAGTGCTGGCTTTGGGTATGACTGTAATCCGGAGATTTTTCTTAACCTCCGTATAGTGAAGCCATTTATCAACAAGCGAGTCAAGATGGAGGGATGAAACTTTTCTTTAATTCTAGAGAATGGTAAATTTGTCCAAAAATTACACAATAAACGGGTGGCTTTGATGGAAAACGCCTGTCGGTTCGGTTGACACGCCGTGCCCTCCCACTTCGGAATGATGACTGATGATGGATGGCTGTAGAGGGTTACCTTCAGGGTCCTGGTGCACCAGAGTTTTCTCCAATTGTGACTAGCTCAACTCTCATAGTTATGGTTGGTCGCCTCGTGGTTCCCAGCCGAAGGTGTCTCCCTTTTGGGTCTGACACATGGCAACCGTTTTGACGACTCTCCTTGAGCCTCTTGTTGAAGTGATGCTAATCAGAAGCGGGCATAATTTTAGCGATGCTTCAACCAACGACCCCTGCTCTTCCTCTCACAGGCCTCAATATCGACGGCCTCTCAGAGGCAAGCAAATATTCATTACCAAGGATCCCCATCGACTCCACCCGATCCATAAGGGCGTCATCCCCCGCCGGGCTTTTGATAATACTGGGGCTGAGACATGAGATTGGCCAATTGCTATGGTCCAATTTCGAGACATCGCACCGGTTCATGAAGCCGGTTCAGTTCCGAGGCCGCTGTGCCTGGACGTGGGGAAGCGATGTTTGGAATCACTAACAGTGAGAAGTCAAGGGTCTATAGATGAGTTCGTTATCGTGGTCAGTGAGTATCTAGGAACTATGTGGCGAAACGTAAGAAAGGGTCGACAGTTGAAGGTTAATAATCTCCAAGACGGAAATAGAAGATATTTGGACTGATGGGTGATCAATGGAAGCTGCTTGCCCTGCTCTGCTGCCTTCCATGAATCGCGCTTTGGCGAGAGTTAATCAGTCGGGGTCGGGACTGCCTGACAAGCACTGACTGACACGGCAGGTCCCCCGTCTTGCTCTCGGCTTCCCGCCGCCACTTGAACCGACGCTCCCCAGGTACTTATTAGGTAGGTGTACCTTCTCGTCTCAAACACTTCTCCTTCTTTCTTTCCTTCCTCTCCTTTGTTTCCTTTCTGCAAAGTCATACTCCGAAACGTCTCAGTGTCTTGCACTCTTCCACACTCAAGGTACGTTCAATATCACCTGCTCCCGATACAAGCTCCCTGCCCTTCCACAGCTATACGATAGACAACCCCGTGCTTTTCGCATCTGCTGTCCTTCCACCCCGTCAATCTTCTCACTGGGTATTGACATTTGCGCCTCACAGATGGCTTTCGCTACCCGACAGTTTGCCCGTGCGGCGACTCGTGCTACTCGCAATAGCTTTGCTATTGCTCCTCGACAGATTGCCCGCCAGCAAGGTCGTCGCTACTACTCCTCCGAGCCCGCCCAGAAGTCTTCTTCCACCTGGTTCTGGTTGACCGGTGCTGCTGTTGCTGGTGGTGCTGGCTACTACTTCTACGCCAATGGTGCCTCTGCCACCCCCAAGGTCTTCAACCCCACCAAGGAGGACTACCAGAAGGTTTACAACGAGATCGCTGCTCGCTTGGAGGAAAAGGATGACTACGACGACGGCAGCTATGGCCCCGTTCTCCTCCGGCTTGCCTGGCACGCCAGCGGTACATACGATAAGGAGACTGGCACTGGTGGCAGCAACGGTGCTACTATGCGATTTGCTCCCGAGGCTGACCACGGCGCCAACGCCGGTTTGGCTGCGGCCCGCAAGTTCCTTGACCCTGTGAAGGAGAAGTACCCTTGGATCACCTACTCTGATCTCTGGATCCTCGGCGGTGTTTGCGCTATCCAGGAGATGCTGGGTCCTGTTATCCCTTACCGACCTGGTCGCTCTGACCGCGATGTCTCTGGCTGTACACCTGATGGCCGTCTTCCCGACGCCTCCAAGCGATCTGACCATCTCCGAGGCATCTTCGGTCGCATGGGCTTCAACGATCAGGAAATTGTTGCCCTATCCGGTGCCCATGCCCTTGGTCGCTGCCACACCGATCGATCCGGCTACGACGGCCCCTGGACCTTCTCTCCTACTGTCTTGACCAACGACTACTTCCGCCTTCTCATCGAAGAGAAGTGGCAGTGGAAGAAGTGGAACGGCCCTGCCCAATACGAGGACAAGTCTACCAAGTCCCTCATGATGCTCCCAAGTGACATTGCTCTCATCGAGGACAAGAAGTTCAAGCCCTGGGTTGAGAAGTATGCCAAGGATAACGACGCCTTCTTCAAGGACTTCTCCGACGTTGTTCTTCGACTATTCGAGCTCGGTGTTCCCTTCCCTCAGGATACTGAGAACCAGCGATGGACCTTCAAGCCCACAAACGCGGATTAATTAACCAAAAGCAGGGGAATTCACCGGAGATGTTCGTTGTGGAATTTTTGCGAGAACTGAATTTGGTCATCATATCAGTTGATGACTTGGAGAGCGATATCCGGAGTTTTTGGTTGTAATCATGGAGTGCTGGCTTAGATTACAGCCTGGCTATAGACCATGTGATGGAATTTGACAGCATAGATTAGGCATGTCGATAGACTAGATGTCTGCCCAGTATATGGTAAAGACGAAAAGAAATTTTATTTAACGTTAAGTCGTGTCATTGTGATAGATTAAAGCCGTGTGTGATTCAGAGCCACGGTACGGCCCGCGGGCTATGGCCATGACGGTTCATGACAGCAGCTCACTCAAGTGTCTGATGATGATTAGGTTTGTTCCTGCATCTGCCACACCAAACCTTTGACTTTGTCCAAGCTGTTTCTGAAGTAACGCTGTTGATCGAATTCTTTTGATGATAGTGAAGTGGTGGAACCGAAACATGCATTGTGACACGCTGGTTGAGCAACTGGCGTCTAAGCACGATGATAAATTACAAAATGCCACCATAACGTTATAGACACCAGCATTGGATTATTCAGCTTTATGTACACATCGGAAAG
The DNA here is from genome assembly GCA_900312805.1 of Fusarium torulosum. NCBI lineage: Eukaryota > Fungi > Ascomycota > Sordariomycetes > Hypocreales > Nectriaceae > Fusarium > Fusarium torulosum. The sequence continues at coordinate 57,542 of ONZP01000376.1, forward strand.
CATAACCCGAGCACGAAACACGGCGAGACAGTAGAAGCGAAAGTTCGAATTAATAATATGCATTCGTGCAATAGTGGCCATTATGAGCAGTAGTATTATTCGCACATCATTATTTGCTTCAATTAGCAATTCAAATCCCGAATTTCGGTATTCAGATGCCGAGATTGGTAGTAAGATCGTCAATAAGTTGTCAATGATTCAAGATCAAATCAAAGGTCGCTCTTGACACTCGGTGTAAGGTAGTTTGTACAAATAGATATGCCTTGCCCTTATCTTCAAGATTCGTGCAGTATACTCAAATTAAAGACCTTTCCTATTCTGCAACTATTCTCACCTCGCGAATACGGCTAGCCTAGTTGAATTGCATACCCAGATTGCAAGGAACATACTCCGTACATACTTTGCCATTCCGACTTTAGCATAAATACTTGCAGCTTCCACAACTCGTCCAAAGGCTGCAACCCATAAACCCACCTCAAGACCTCCAGAAAGAAAGCATGGGTATCGATATCGAGAACAAGGCCGCCTCCGGGGTTCCTTACTTCACCCCGGCCCAAGAACCTCCAGCCGGAACCCCGCTCAAGCCCGAGTCGGCGCCGACTCTCTTCAAGCCCCTCCGCACCCGTGGTGTTGAGCTCCAGAACCGCTTTGTTGTTTCTCCTATGTGCACATACTCTGCCAAAGATGGTCACCTGACAGATTTCCATCTTGTTCACCTCGGCCAATTCGCCCTGCAAGGCGCTGGTCTTGTCTTTGTTGAGGCCACTGCGGTCGAGCCTCGTGGCCGTATCAGTCCAGAAGACTCCGGACTCTGGGAGGACAGCCAGATTGTGCCCCTGAAGCGCATCACGGATTTCGTTCATAGCCAAAACACCAAGGCTGCCATACAGCTCGCACATGTATGATCACCTTCACAAACAAAACCGAAATATGGTGTTGGTTGCTAACAAATAATACAGGCTGGCAGAAAAGCGAGCACAGTTGCGCCTTGGATTGGCGGTTCCGTCAACAAGGCACTTGCAACCAAGGAAGTGGGAGGCTGGCCTGATGATATTGTTGCGCCCAGTGCCATCCCTTTTGCTGATGACTTTGGAACACCACATGAGTTGACCACTGAAGAGATCCAGAGCCTTGTACAGAAATGGCAGGATTCTGCTGTACGAGCTGTGAAGGCTGGTTTTGATGTGATTGAGATCCATGCTGCCCATGGCTACCTCCTGCACCAGTTCCTTTCACCTCTTAGCAATGTAAGCGGTCCCAGGATATTGAGTCGAGAGTTGAGGGCTAACATGCTTTGCAGAAACGAACAGACCAGTATGGAGGCAGCTTCGAGAACCGCACTCGTCTTCTCTTTGAAATCACTGAAGCCATTCGTGCTGTTGTTCCCAAGGAGTTACCTATCTGGGTGCGAATCTCTGCTACTGAATGGATGGAATGGAACAACGAGCCTTCCTGGGACCTCGAAAGCAGTATTCGTCTCGCCAAGCAGCTCCCCTCCGCAGGAGTCGACGTTCTCGACATCAGCAGTGGTGGTAACATGAAGGCACAGAAGATCACGGTTCATCAGACTGTTCAAACTGACCTTGCAGGCAAAATCCGCGAGGCTGTGCACGCGGATGGCCTGGAGCTTCTAATTGCAACTGTGGGATATATCACGGATGGCAGCTTTGCTTGTTCCCTTGTCCAGGAGAATGAAGACCCCAAGGCTGATCTTGTGCTTGCCGCGAGGCAGTTCCTCAGGGAGCCAGACTTTGTGCTCAGCGCGGCATACCAGCTGGACGTTGATGTTAAGTGGCCCATTCAGTATCATCGAGCACCACCAAAGCTCCGAACACCCCACAACAAATGAATGGATGTTTGAAACCACGATACACCGGGGTGTTGTGAAGTATAGATAGCAGTTGAAACAGACATGACTACGACTAACCCTTTCTATATCTTAGTGAGCTATTCTTTTTCCTGAGTATGAGTATGAGTCTTTCAGCGGCCAAACTATTGTAATACGTAGACACAGCTAGCCTACTGCAAGCCTATACACGTCGTGAAGGTGAGAATAGAGTGAGAGTTGAAGAGTGAAAGTTGAAGAGTGAGAGGTGGGGCCGTGAAATGTATACGTGGGGCCGATGAGCTGAGTAAAGCGGGATTGTTTCGCCTCATTCCTCAGAAGCGATAATGATTACATACGTAGTATCTTTTAATCATGAAACATTGCCAATAAAGATTGCCCTGCAGAGACACGGATATGCAATTAAATCAACGATATCATGAATTTGACTAGTATAGAACTGTAATAGTGTTATACTTCTAGAGGCAATGGCTTGAAATGTCAAGCCCAAATATAGAACTCTAGAGCCTCATGACTGACATTAGCCGGAAGCAGGAAGAAACCTGTAGCTTTTGTCACACGAGATACAAAACTAGTATTAATAATTCAAAATAATATCAATAAGCAGGACAGTGGCAAGACAGGTAAACTAGTGTTTTTGCCTCGCATAGTTTGTTTAACCTTGACGAGGCTGGGCTGGGCTGTGCTGTGCAGCGGCAGCTTGTCAAAGAGACGTGGCCTTTCTGGCCTGAGACTGGTTTATTGCCACATCAACCTTGAACTTCCAAATGCCAATGCCAATCCAGGGGAACTGTACGATATTAATTAAACTCCTCACGTCTTTCGGAGCATCGAACCCCGTCTTTGGTGAGGCTCAATTGGGCAAGTATTCTTTGCACTTCCCTAATTCGTCATTATCATGGTTTCAAGGGAATGTAAAGTTGAGAGCCAAACGTTAAAGGACAAGAGGTAATAACATGCTTGGGGGTTCTTACCGCCAAATCCTCAATGTCATCATTTTACGTTTCGCATGATCCTTTGATTGATTTACAAGACTTGTATCGCCTTCTTAATCAACATGCCTCGGACTGCTCTCTTCGCTTTGGCAGAGCCCGCTGACGATCAATAGCACATCCTAAGTATTGTGCCCCTGCGGCCCCAAGGTCCCTACAGTGGGCTGAGGGGTTCTGGCGCATCCTGTAGGGCAGCCTCGTCCAATGAGAAGCAGCCCCAGACCATCATTCCTCTACCCTAAAGGAGCTTAGAGCCCGGTAAGGAAGCCCGCTAGTCTCTCCGCCGCTTTGGAGGGGCCGGCCCTGCCACTCCTCTGGGCTGCAGGAGAGTGGGCGAATGTCGTTGGTCCAGTGCGGGCGGTATGGACTCTTGATCAACACTCTCACCAGAAAAAAAAAGCCCGTCCAGAAGTGCCACCAAACAAAAGGGACACTTGTTCAATTGAAAGATGGACCCCCCGGACAGTCCCTCCACCTTAGCCCGCAACTCACTGCGGAAGTAGTCTCCGAGTGGGGGTGTTCCAGCCTCTCTGTCGCTGAGACCAACGTACAGCGTACAATACCGCACCGCCGCACCGTATTGCGCTGCTGCACCGCAGTACTGTACATGTGGATTGGACGTTACCTGTCCTTAAGCTCCAACTACAAAACTGTCGTCCATCTTCCCTCCACTCCAAACCTCCATTCTTCATCCTCCTCTTATCTTGTCCTAGCGAAGCCCTCTCTTTGTGTTTTCAGGATACCCCCCCAATTTAACAGATAGCCCATCATGCAGCACAAGAAGATCGCTTCCAGCTTCATGGCTGCTCTGGCTGCCTATGCCTCTGCTGCCGACTCAGATGTTACCCAGCTGACCAAGGACACCTTTGACCAGTTCGTCAAGGACAACAACCTCGTCCTTGCTGAGTGTAAGTCTCAATTGACACTCTGCCCAGCTCCCATAAGTTACTAACAAGTCCCCTCTACAGTCTTCGCTCCCTGGTGCGGCCACTGCAAGGCACTCGCCCCCGAGTACGAGGAGGCTGCTACTACCCTCAAGGAGAAGAACATCAGACTCGCCAAGATCGACTGCACTGAAGAGGCCGACCTCTGCAAGGACCACGGCGTCGAGGGTTACCCCACCCTCAAGGTCTTCCGTGGCCTTGAGAACGTCACTCCCTACTCCGGCCAGCGCAAGGCTGCTGGGTAAGTTGACACTTGTCATGATCGGCCAAGATGATAGCTAACATGAATCCTCTAGTATCACATCCTACATGGTCAAGCAGTCCCTCCCCGCTGTTTCCATCCTCACAAAGGACACCCTCGAGGAGTTCAAGACCGCCGACAAGGTTGTCGTCGTTGCCTACCTCAACGCCGACGACAAGAGCTCCAACGAGACCTTCTCCAAGCTTGCTGAGGGTCTTCGTGACACATACCTCTTCGGTGGCGTCAACGACGCTGCTGTTGCCGAGGCTGAGGGTGTCAAGGCCCCTGCCCTGGTTGTCTACAAGACCTTCGATGAGGGCAAGAACACCTTCACCGAGAAGTTCGAGGAGGAGGCCATCTCCTCTTTCATCACCACCGCTGCCACTCCTCTCATCGGCGAGGTCGGCCCTGAGACCTACGCTGGCTACATGTCCGCTGGTATCCCTCTCGCCTACATCTTTGCCGAGACCCCCGAGGAGCGCAAGGAGCTTGGTGATGCTCTTAAGCCCATCGCTGAGAAGTTCAAGGGCAAGATCAACTTTGCCACCATTGACGCCAAGTCTTTCGGTGCCCACGCTGGTAACCTGAACCTCAAGACCGACAAGTTCCCCTCTTTCGCCATCCAGGAGGTTGTCAAGAACCAGAAGTTCCCCTTCGACCAAGAGAAGGAGATCACCCACGACAGTATCGCCAAGTTCGTTGAGGAGTTCAGCGCTGGCAAGATTGAGCCCAGCATCAAGTCTGAGCCCATCCCCAAGACCCAAGAGGGTCCCGTCACTGTTGTTGTCGCCAAGAACTACAACGATGTCGTCCTCGATGACACCAAGGATGTCCTGATTGAGTTCTACGCTCCTTGGTGCGGTCACTGCAAGGCTCTTGCCCCCAAGTACGATGACCTCGCATCTCAGTTCGCTGCCTCCGAGTTCAAGGACAAGGTTGTCATCGCCAAGGTTGACGCCACCCTGAACGACGTTCCCGACGAGATTCAGGGTTTCCCTACCATCAAGCTTTTCCCCGCTGGTGGAAAGGACGCCCCCGTCACTTATCAGGGCTCTCGTACCGTCGAGGACCTTGCCAACTTCATCAAGGAGAACGGCAAGTACCAGGCTGAGATCTCCATCAAGGAGGAGGGTACCGAGGAGGCTGCCCCTGCTGCTAGCGAAGAGAAGCGAGAGGAGGCCAAGGAGGCCAAGGAGGCCAAGGAGGAGGAAGTCCATGATGAGCTGTAAAGATTTGATGTCACATTAGTTAACAAAACGGGGTATATCTGATTTTACGGGCGCGGGTATTGATGGTGCTCATTTGAATGCACCTCTTAGGCTTTCTAGTTTCCTAGGCAATGGAAATTTCACGACTTGACTACTTACTATTCTGACGTCTTAATGTGAGCCAAACCGTGATTCGATAAGTCCATTCTTATGCAGACCGCAGTGATATTTGTAATTTGGCTGTAGTTGAGCTCGTAACGCAGTCCAGGATCGTACAAATCTCCCCAATCGCTTCAGATGAAATTCCATAGCCCATATACTGATAGGAAACGCAATGAGAGATATCCTGATTCCACCATGTCCATCTGGCAAGCTATGATAGCTCCATTCTGCTTTGCAATTCGAACTATTTTACACGCTTTTCCCAACTCTTATCATCTATTTCTTGCCCTGACTTCTGGTCTCGAGAGCCTGGACGTGGTTGCTGAGGCGGGTGATGGAGGCCTGGAGAGTCTACAACATAGCTGTCAGCATTTGAAAAAGCACAAGAACGGGAGATCAATCAGGCAAGGTTATTGCTTATCAATCGCCTCATCCCTCTGGCTACGTACGTAGATGTCCTCAGTCAACAGGTCGTTGGCAGTCTTGTACTCCTTGAGGAGATAGCTGTAGGCGGCGCTACCGGAGAGGAAGCTGCCGAGAAGGAAGCCGAAGAGTCTGGTCGCAAGGTCAGAAATGCGAGTATTCCTCTGGAACTGTATCTGGGCCATCACTCACCCTCCACGGAAAGCTCCCAAGGGTTTTCGAGCAGGAAGAGGCGTCACATCGGCCATTCGTCGAGCAGAGGTGCTAAAGGTTCGTGTAGCGAGAGCGCGGCTGCTGGCGGAGAGGATTCTTGAGGCCGGAGACATTGCTGCAATTATGATTTCGGAGACGAACGTGAGTGGGAGTTGTTAGAGTGCAGGTTTTGGATACGTGATGGCGACAGCGATAGCGATGAGCGTCAGAGGCACGGCAGAGCTACGGTAGGTCCTTTCGGAGCCGGGTGGTCGGAATATTCTGAGCTGTACCGAGCTTTCCTGGCTCTTGATTGGCTACGTTATGTCACCAACGGCTCTGTGGTGGATCTTGGCGATCTTAACGAACCAAGGTCCTCTGGAACTCTCACTCTTTACCATGCCCTTTCTCTTCTACTATTTCTCATGATAGCGAATTATACGCGAAAATGAACAACTTCGGGGTCATCGAGCTCGCCAGCGCCAAAACAACTTCAGCGCCAGGCTGGGCTTACGTCCCCGACAACACTATCAGTCGCTCGACAGCTCCAGCCAACAGGAAGCGCGCCAGAAATGTCCCAGGTCTTACGTACAGCGACCTGACAGCTCGACAAGACAACAAAGTTCGAAAGGAAGTTGAGGCTTTGGATAAGGATGGAGGAAAGGATAACACGATACCATTGCCCGTTAAGAGTGGAAGAGGTATGTGCAGGAGGATAATCTACTATTCCTGCGGTTCAAGACTGACTTATGGTAGCGCAAGGGAAACATACACCCAATGTTCGCAAGATTTTACAATCGCAGAAAACATTTGCAAACCATCTAGACGACTTCCTCGCGATGCAAGCCCTTGCAGACTCCAACCCTGCGCTCTCCCGATCCAACACATCCGGCGCAAATAACAAACGGTCGTCTAACAATCGAAAAGACACTCCCTCGACCTCCAAATCACCCCAAGATGAAGACGCAACGATGACAGACGTCGACCTTCCGCCTGTTTTGCCCGAATCATCTGGACCTTCACCACCGAGTCTTCCTGGTGATAACGACCCCTTACTCGTGTCCCGCGTACCCGAAATACCCTCCGATCAGGAGCTGCGCAAGCTTCTTGCGCATCCTCCTCTCAGCTACGGCGATGCCACAGGCAATTGGGATACCAAGTATCCCGTCAGATCGTTCTGCGAGGTCTGTGGGTACTGGGGTCGTGTGAGATGTATGAAGTGCGGAACTCGGGTCTGCGCACTGGATTGCCTGGAGGCACATAAAGAAGAATGCGTCACGCGCTACGGGCTGTAAGAGCTTATAGTTCCCATGTTGATGGGTGTGTTGTGGTATGCATTGATAGTACGGTACGGCAAGGCGTAATGGATTGATGGGCTGGGAAATGACCTGATACCCCTGATTTTACCTAGGACATTACCTTTTTATTTATTTATGAGTCAAACTCTGGATATCGGAGCAAGGATGGATTTTGTTTGGTTGTGATCATGTATTGAGTTATGTGATGTACGACTTGCTGGGCCTCGTTCAGAGTAGGTATCCGTAAGGCGGACTTACCGGGTCCCCTGCCAAAAATCGTTCAGTGACTCAAGTTTAACCCCACCTTCGTGTGTTTTATGCCCCTTGTGCCCCGCCATGATTGCAGTACAAGACCACTTTGACCACTGCACCTCAACTTCTTCCACTAAATCTTCAACACCAGCGCGAGAGTTCTCAACATGTCGTCCGATCAAGCTGATGCCGCCAAGGCGGTCGAGGGCGCTGCTGAGAAGAGCCTGCCTTCTCGCCCTGCCAAGCAACCCAAGGAGAAGCAGCCCAAGGATAAGTCTGCCAAGGGTGGAAAGTCTGCTGGACTCGAGGTTTGTGCCCCTCCCTTGATCGCGACACTACGAATCCATTGTACGGCATCATGAAACTGTTCCGAAAGTTCTAACCCAATGTCATAGCTGCCTGATACACCCGAATTCATTCAGCACCGACTCGACCTCTTCGACAAGATCAAGGCCCGACAGGACGCCGAAATCGCTGGTGCGTGATGCTGCCCCGCGCTTGACTCCCTCGACCCGTCCCGACTCGACTAACAAGATAAACAGCGAAACCCCGCGAGGAAATCACCATTTCGCTCCCCAATGGCAAGGAGGAGAAGGGTACTTCATGGGAGACCACCCCCGGCGCTATCGCCAAGGGCATCTCCAAATCTCTTTTCGAGCGTACTGTCATCTCCAGAGTTGATGGCGAGTTGTGGGATCTGACCCGACCTCTCGAGAAGAGCTGCAAGCTCGAGCTCCTCGACTTTGACCACACCGAAGGAAAGAAGGTTTTCTGGCACTCGTCTGCCCATATTCTCGGCGAGGCCGCTGAGCGACGCTTTGGATGTTATCTCTGCAACGGTCCCCCCACCGAGGACCCCCCTGGTTTCTACTACGATATGGCCAACATGGGAGAGTGCGTAGCATATACCTGCTGGGTCGCCGTATTTGTATGCTAATGAATTTGCAGGCAAGTTATTGCTGATGAGGACAAGAAGGCTCTCGAGCAGCTCTCCAACGGCATTATCAAGCAGAAGCAGCCTTTCGAGCGTCTGGAAATGACCAAGGACGAGCTCCTCGAGATGTTCAAGTACAGCAAGTACAAGGAGTATTTCATTCAACAGCGAGTCCCCGACGGCACCAAGAGTACTGTCTACCGATGCGGTCCCCTTATCGATTTGTGCCGAGGACCTCACGTCCCTACCACCGGTAACATCAAGGCCTTTTCCGTTCTCAGGGTACGTAACTAGAGATATGCGGTCTTCTGGACCTTGCAAATTTGGTCGGTACTAATGTGATATAGAATTCGGCCGCCTACTGGCTAGGTGACAGCAACAACGAGTCCGTCCAGCGTATCGCCGGTATCTCATTCCCCGACAAGAAGGCCCTTGAGGAATACAAGCACTTCCTCGCTGAGGCTGCCAAGCGCAACCACCGAAAGATTGGTCAAGATCAGAAGCTCTTCTTCTTTGACGAGGCTTCTCCCGGATCCGCCTTTTTCCTGCCTCACGGTGTGCGCATTTACAATGCCTTGATGGAGCTTATCAAGGGCGAGTACCAAAAACGTGACTTCGACGAGGTCATGTCCCCCAACATGTATAAGGCGGATCTATGGAAGACCTCCGGTCACTGGGGTCACTACGAGGAGAACATGTTCACCTTTGAGGTTGAGAAGGAGAAGTTTGGTCTGAAGCCCATGAACTGCCCTGGACACTGCAAGATCTTTGCCCACTCCGACGTTACCTACAAGGACCTCCCGTGGAGGATGGCCGATTTTGGTGTCCTGCACCGTAACGAGTTCTCTGGTGCCCTGTCGGGTCTTACTCGAGTGCGCCGTTTCCAGCAGGACGATGCTCACATTTTCTGTACCGTTGACCAGGTACGACCAGCATATCACTAATTGTCTATATTCCCTACTGACGTTGTGTTACAGATCCGAGAGGAAATCGAGTCTGCGTTCGACTTCTTGAGCAGCGTGTACGGCATCTTTGGTTTCACTTTCAAGCTCAAGCTTTCTACCCGACCTGAGAAGTATGTTGGTGACATTGCCACCTGGGATGCTGCGGAGAAGAAGCTCGAGGAGGCTCTTGAATCATTCGCCGAGAAGACCGGCGCCAAGTGGGAGTTCAACCCTGGCGATGGTGCTTTCTACGGTCCCAAGATCGATATCGCTTTGTACGATGCCCTGAAGCGAGAACACCAGTGCGGTACCATGCAGCTTGACTTCAACCTGCCCCGACGATTCAAGCTTCGATATGTTGCCAACAAGGGCGAGAGCGGAGTCAGCGATGGCAGCAATCCCGAGGAGGAGCTCCCTGCCGGATACGCACGCCCCGTCATGATTCACCGAGCCGTGCTGGGCAGCTTCGAGCGAATGTTTGGTATTCTCACAGAGCACTTTGCCGGCAAGTGGCCATTCTGGCTCAGCCCCCGACAGGTCTTGGTCGTCCCTGTCATGCCTGCCGCCAACGACTACGCCAAGGAGGTCCAGCAGATCTTCCGGGCAAAGGGGTTGTACAGTGATGTGGACCTGAGCAGCAACACTTTCCAGAAGAAGATCCGCACTGGTCAACTGGAGCAGTACAACTTCATCTTTGGTAAGTTTGCAATGGAGCTAACTTGTTGTCGACCACTGACTAACTTTATGACACAGTTGTTGGCGCTGAGGAGGCCAGTTCCCGTACCCTCAACATCCGTAACCGAGACGACCAAGCCACCCAAGCCAAGGGTGAGCTGGTCCCTATCGACGAAGCTCTTGAGAAGCTGGTACAACTCAAGGTTTCGCGAGGACTCACCAACAAGCTGTAAAGAGATATGATAGGTTTGGGATAACATAGGGATGGCGCGTAGGGCGGGCGAGGACAAAAGCGGAGGGTATATGATTCACAATGAAACGAGACATGTTAGATGATGAACGCGCACGGGAACTCGCATGGCTGTGTAGAGTCTAGAGAGAATCAAGTAGCGGTCAATGGCGAAAAGAGAGAATCTTGTAAAAACGACTAGATTGATTGGTGTGTTTTCGACGAGATCAAGTCAAGTTAGAGAAAGGGGCTTGATGTGACAAGCAAGATTTGAGGCATCATGAGCGGCAACATGCACCGAGCCGCTCCGGCAAAGGATCCAGTGAATAGGATTGTGGGTAGTAAAAGGGAGAAAGGCTATTCAACTCTATCGTGAGCTGTGTAGTTAACTGGCCACCATCAGACAAGGCAGATATTCACAATGGGCTGTGCAAGCAAAAGATCCATCATGGAAGGCTTTCTGGTCTCTAATTTGTAGCCGCGAAGAGGAAAGAAGGCTATAGAGACATGAGACATGACTGAACGAGGCCTAGACAAGCCGTGTTTCGAATCGGGAGAGTTTGTTTGTTATGCTGTGTAACACGATAGACAACTAGGTCTTGGCTAGAAGAAACTACCCAGGCAAGATGACTTGGATAGTTAATACTAACTCTGTCCTAACCCTAGGATAGGATGGGATAGTGCTATTTCTGAGGCATGTTAGATAGCTAGACCCTTATACTTGACTTTAGCACAGTGGTCTAAACCTTTCAAGTGAAGCTTTATAGACCTTATCTTGGCGAAAATCGATGAAGGTTTCACAACACAGTTCTCGAGCCTTATTAATTGCCACGTTGTCATGTACCATTCAGTGAGAATAGATCCCTTACCCCTGATGTAATGATAAACACACGATTTTAACGGCATCGCAGTTCTAATAGTTCCACCAGTCAAGCAGATCTCTCGACTAACTCTCTTGTAGTGGCAGCCTGGTCTCCATATATCAACATGGCAGCCATGGTAATATAGATAAAACGAGCTGACACGAGTTGCTTTTTCTTATATGGGGGCTTCTCTTTGTGTATACGGAGTAGTTGGCTAGTATACCGCATTCATGAAAACCCAGTATTTGACCAAGAAGGGCAACCCACCTGAGTCATGAGAATATCATATATCTATTATTCGATAATGACAGATGACAGATGAAATAGGCCTCTAGTGCTACCTACAGTGCCTACTGTCGTATTCCGAATGTGTGAAGTAAAAAGCCTGGAATGTGTTTGCTAACTATCCCAAGAACAGGGTGAAAGCGTTTCGACTGGAGGAGACCAGACATGGGTTTATTCGCCGGTGAGAAATGGCGCCCACGGCAAACGCGACGCAAAAAAGCAAGAAGAAAAAAGAAGGGGAAAAAAAAAGAAATGTTGATGTATCATTTTCGATCAAAAAAAAGGAAAAAATAGGGACCCACGAAGCCGGTGAGTTTTAAGAGGAGAAATCGGGGGCAAGCCTGGCAAGGAAAGGGAGAAGAAGCGGCGCGTCGAGGAAGAGTCACGGGATGGATTGTGATATATCAATTGTTGCTTCCTGGTCAGTGATGATGACGGAAAGCAGAAGGAAGATGGGAGATGTGATGATCGGACGATATAGAAACATATGTGGGATGAAAGGTGACGATAGAATAGGAAGAGAGGAGAAAGCAGTCGTTGTGGTCACAGGCAGCAGATAGGACTTGAAGCTTATGGAATATAAGATGGCCTCAAATATGTGATGACAGGTCAGGTCAACTGAAGTTAGGGAAGAGATAGAAATGATTATGCCTTGCGGAAATAGAATGAATGGCTGGGTGGGTATTAGGTATTAGACGAGTTATTTTCCCAATTTGTAACATTTAATGCAAGTCAATTCTTCAGTCACTATTTGTCAATGCTCATTCTCGTCTTTGGGTTTTGGAGTTGAGAAAATGTGACCAAGGTATCGTCAAAAGACACTTGAGCTGCATCTGGAACCACGAGTGGTAAAGGCTACAGTAGTCTACCCACCCACGGTTCCGCCTTGGCAAAGAGCTGCCTTTTTTTGTTGTTGCATGCTTTCTCAGTCAGATTCACCTAACGATATCTTGTTTGACAAGAAGGAGGAGGAGGAGAAAACAAAAGAAAATCGTCACTTTTTGCTGGGTCACTTGAGACTGACACTGACAACTTACATTGACTGACTGACTGACTGACTGACTGACTGACTGACTGACTGACACCTAGGTCAAGCATTTGGTTTGCTGTGTTCCAGGTTCGTGGGATTGTGTGGTGCATCCCACGCCGGGTGATAGAAGGGGGGTTCTTATTTTCTTATTTTGGTGGGTAGTACAAAGGAGATGAGATAGGTCAGATACCAATGAAATGAGTATTGTCTGTGAGATATTGAGGCTGGCGATGCGAATGAAGTGAGCAGTGAGCTGTCCTTGTCCTATAGTCTAAGATAACGTAGTATTTTGCTGCCAACAGTTCAGAATATTTGCATATTGCGTTTGGTCTGGTGACAGCATCACTAATTCGTAACGGCCAAACTACTGTATCTCTAGTCTAATCTGAAGCCGCCGAGAGACGTAAAGTGACGAATTAAATGCGATGGAGGCTCCGAGGTGAAGGGTCGGTATTGTTTACCGTTTGAGACAATCTCGGCCAGGTAGGGAAAGGTGAGGTATGCAGCAGAAGGCCTCATATTATTCTATCACAACTGACTAATATAAGTTAGGTGGTCTACGGGTCTACGGTATCTGACCGGGGAGTTCAGACCGGTCAAGCAATCTAGGGCAATACGCATTCATCGGTAGCCCACTGCGGACACGGAGGGTTCCCTAATATAGATACCCTTTCGTACAGTTGCAGTGAGGGAGAAGGAATCTAGAGAATGTATGATGTGACTTGAGGCGTGCCTCGTGGCATTCAAAGGGTCCCTGAAATGTTTGCCTGTCCGCCTGATGCTATAACAG